>JAQNDB010004218.1:0-24955 GCA_029204045.2 Tillandsia leiboldiana | reverse complement strand
AAATCTATATACAAATGTATAATATACAAATCTATATACAAATGTATATCTTACAAATCTATATACAAATCAATATACAAAGTATATATAGACAAAATCTATATACAACTATATGTATATACAAATCTATATAAAAAGGTATATAAAAACAAATCTATATACAATATATAGTATATACAAATCTATATACAAATGAGTATATATTACAAATCTATATACAAAATCTATATACAAATGTATATATGTACAAAGTTTATATACAAATGTTTATATATACAAATCTATATACAAATTATATACAATCTATATACAAATGGATATATATCAATTCTATATACAAATGTATATATATACAAATCTATATACAAATGTATATATAACAATCTATTATACAATGTATATATATACAAATCAATATACAAATATATATGTGATGACCGGGATCTCTGCAAGAGCTGTGGTATAGTCATTGGTGACATCTGGGGGCCTGTACTGTGTGTTGGAGGTGTTTGTGCACCAATTGGACACAAGTGGCGGACTTCGGGCTTAATGGATCACGGTGTGATCAGTGGACTCCGTCGGATCTTTAGAAGTGGTTTCGCGCGAGGCGGATATTAAAAATGGACTCAGCGCGAAGTTTGGACCAAGGAACACCTTTCCGGATGCCTTCGGCAAATTTTGGAGATGGAATTGGCAAAATGGACATCAAAATTCGGATTCAGCGCGCGAAAACATGTCAATGGACTACCTACTTGATATTTTGCGCATGGTTACTGTTCACGCCGAACAGTAACTCACGGCCGCCGGGGGCAAGCGGCGGCGGCGGCGGGCAGCGGCGGAGCACGGCGGACGGGCTCGGGCAGCGGCGGAGCGGCGCGGGCAGCGCTCTGCGGGCAGGCGCGCGGCAGGCGCGCGGGCGCGCGGGCAGGCGCGCGGTCCACGGGTCGTCGTGCACCAGAGGTAGGACACGTGGCTTGTCACGCCCCGGCGTCGAAACTGCGACCCGGCTCGCTAACAGATCCGCCGCCCATACGGTGAACCCCGTATAGACGAAGCGTCAAACCTGCAAAAGATAGATACTAAACTATCCTGATATCAGAGCTGAAAATAACCACTAGAAATAAAATAAATTAGTACAAGTCCTCACCAAAGTACAAGTCACTCAACTCAGAAGGAAAAGTACAACTCTATACCTCACTACAAGGTCTCTCAACAAGAAACTCTCAAAATAAAAAGGGTACATCTACTCTCTGGACGACGACTGGTAGGGATCTAGCTCGCGACTCCCTCACCACGATCAGAAGAAGCAGCAACAGGAGCAGCAGGAACAGGAGTAGAAGTCCCTGTGGGAAAATACACCACGACGGGTGTGAGAACTACGTCCCAAGTAGTTCTCAGTAGGTGCCGCCAACAAGCCCAACGGACTGCCCACTAAGTCTACTAGAGGCATAAAGTAACAATATAAAACTGAAATGAAATGGCTGGAAAAGTAACTCTACAGCTACTATGCCTCTATCTAGATGCTCAAGAAAAGGAACAGATGAAACATGATGCATCTACTAACACACACAGTAAACTCTCCAAATCTAAACTGACTGCCTCAAAGGGTCCAGTCAAACCTGCGCCCACCTACTGCCGCAAATCCTCAACAGGACGGGTCTACCGTAGGGTGTCCGTGACTGCCGCTAACTGGGCCAGTCAGAGGGACGGCGTCGACAAGTCGCGATAGCAAGTAACAGGCCCAACTCCGGAGTGGCTCTCGAGGGGAGCGACCCCACCGAGGAAAGTATCCGCGTATCTCTGTCGAGCTCAAATATGGCTCATGCAGGCTATAGTCCAAACCACGATCAACAAGATCGACCAACAACACCAACTCTCAACCACAAGCTGGAAGTCACACAGCTGGGGCCACCGTCCACCAGACGGCTCCCACAACAGAACACTAAACTCTCCAGAAAACCGACACCATAAGGGTTCGGAAACCCGATAGACCGGCGCTAAGAACCCTATCAAACAAGAACAGACTCTAGGCTCCGACTATCGAAGTTCCCGATCCCTTATAGTTCGGGAAAGCAATAATCACAGTACAACTCGCAGAAGACACCAAAAGGGCCCGAAAGTCCCGGGAGACCTACCCCTACAACCCTATCAAACAAGAACAGGTTCCAGGCTCGGCCCCCATGGCTTTCGTCCCGACAGAGGAACGACCCCTAGAACCCAGACCGCTCGAATCCTTTCGAGTGGGGAGATTTACGGGAAAAGGTGACATTTGTTATTGAAAACTAATTTGATCTGGAAGAAATCCATATTTAATGATTTTAGTTCTTTTTAGAAAAACAGTTAGAAAATAAGTGTTTTACCCAAACCCCGAAGGGCTGATGCCTTTGTCCAATCAAACAAGAACAGACTCCAGCGGCCCTTCGATGTTTGGAAGAAAACATTGGTAGACTAAAATCATGTATATGTTGAAAAGGGTTCTGGGTTCTAGGTCCGGCTAACACTAGTAAACTACTGCCACTAACACAGTGGCGACGACCCAAACAGGGGAAAAAACAAGATCTCTCGGGTCCACCGTTTACCCCAAACGGTTCCCGATACATACAAGCGAACCACTACATCTACCAGACTCCACTCTGCTCCCAAGCACGAGTGCAATGCATCCCACACTAAAAGATAACTCCTGACCACTCGGCCCACTACCCGGGCGAGGAAGAACACTATGTCCAGGAAAGTAGAAGTGTGGATGTCTAAAGCAGAAATAAGCCTAGCCCAAGTGAGGGTTTTCTACTAGTCTGGTTACACATGCAACATATGACGGGGTGCTAGGTCAAGTTCCAATAACTATAATTTACAGATGGTAGAAAGCAAGACGATGACAATACCATCAGATAAAACAAGGAATAGCAATTCCTACATTCTAACATGCTGCACAAGGATTTCACTATCATGCATAGTCCTACTATAGCAGATTTAAAGCACAGTCCGTCAATCATGGAGACAAGGCCACCCACCTGAAGGTGCACAACTGTCCAGGGTCGTACAGCCGAAAATACCAGGAAATCAAAATCTCCTACTCCAAAAGATCCAGCAACACTCGTAACTCTCCTGGGTACAACACAAAGTCCACAAATACACATCAAGTCCAAAACTGTCCATAAAACGTACACAGAATTTCAGTCCCAAAGATGTCCCTTTTTCACCTGCTGAAAATGGCCAGAAAAATCCAATAAAAATATCACAGCGATCCTCGTGTCGATATCTTCGAAACGGTACCCTGCACGTCCAAATCCAAGCCGCGTAGGCCGAGTTACAAATTCTACAGTACATGTGCGCAAACACTCACAACCACACAACTGTAAAACTCTGCACAGTAAGAGGGGAAACAGTATACCTTCGGGCAAGCCTCATAAAAATCCCAAAAAAATACGATGATAATCCTCGCGACGAGTAGATCCAAAAAGTGTATAGGCTCATCTCGATCCAACACTCGGTTGTGGAGATAAAATTCCGGCAAGGGGCCGCTGTCCAAAAACTCCACCAGAAAACAGCGGCTTAGAAATGCCTCGAAAACCGTGTCATAAACTCTGAATCCAGCAAGATGATCAACACGAAAATCGAAGACGTACCTCTCGTGATTCCAACGCCGCAAAAATCGTCCAAAAATACTGACGGAGTAGCTCTGTAGACATCTCAGATCGAACTGCGACGATAACGGGCCTCCGATGAAAGATCGCCACACTGCGTTCCGATGCCGAAGTCGTCGACGCCGCGGCTTCCAAAAAATCCGGGCCTCTGCCAGAAGATGCGCAAGATGAAGATCTCCAACTTTGCCAAAGGGGCCATGGGCAGGGGAGCTCGGGAAAGGGGGCAAAACTCCCTCACAAGACAGCTATATAAAGGCCCAGCCCGAAAATCCAGCTGTTTGGAATTTTGGCCCAAAACTGAGCGCCCGAAACTTCCGGGCTGCTACAGTAACGGGCCCAGCCCGTTACTGTTCACGCCCGGAAATCCCCCAGGCAGCCACGTAGCCTCCCAAACAGCAAACAGCTGTTTGGGCCAACCGCGCTGCGCCACGCGGCCGAAGCGGGTGCCGACACGTGGCGCCCCCGAGCGGGAAGCGCGGGTCAGCGCGCCCACGCCGCGCCCCATGTGCGCCCACGCGCGCCTGTCGGGCACGCATCCCGAGGCACCTGCTACCAGCTGCGTGGACCGCGCGCACAACGCCGCACCAACCCCGAACTGCCACGTGTCCACCCCCGGGTCCACCGTGCACCCGCGCCATCCCGTGGACCGCGCCCACTGCGCCCGCCAACCGGGAGGCTCCACGTGGCCAGCGCCCGGGTGCACGCCTCCGCGGTGGACCGCGCGCCTCCGCCGCCGCCAGCCGCCGCGCTCCGCCGCCCGCCGCCGCCGCCGGCGCCTCTCCGGCAGCCGGAACAGTACCCAAGACCTCGAAATGCGTGTTTTCGCATCCGGACTCCGAAAAATACAAGTAAATAGCCCGTTTCGATCGTTTTCGCGCGCTGAATCCAAATCCGAAGTCCGATTTGCCAAATTCCACTTCAAAAATTTCTCAAAAATTCCGGGAAAGCAAACTTGATCCGTTTTTCATGCCGGGTCCAATCCTTGGGTCCAATATGCGCACAAACACCTCTAATACCCAACAGGGGTCTCCAGAAGCCGCAGATCCAACAGTAATCCAAACGTGGGAATTTTCGGGTCCTCACATGGCTTGTTGGGATTGGTCGGTGCAGTGGACTTGGACCACGGAGCAGGCGGGCGCGGTGCATGGACCGGCGGGACACGTGTCGCCTTGCGGTTGGTGGGCTCACGGGGGCGGGGTCCATGGAGGCGCACCGGGGCGCCTCGGGGCGCGTGCGCGTCAGGGCGCTAGGCGGCGTGCCAGTCGGAGCGCCAGGATTGGTCGGGTCATCATTGCGGGCCACGTGGCGCCCGCTGATTCGCGGGCGCCACCACCCGTGTTGACCGGGGAGCGGCCACGCGGCACCCCGCGAGTGGCGGGACTGGCTGTCCGCTGTTCGGGGTGACGTGGCGCTCCCCAGGCGTTTCGGGCGCTCGTCGCGGGCCGGCCCGTGGGGCTTTCGGGCGCCCGAAAGTGGGCCTGCGCCCGAAACTTGGGACATATTGGGAATTAAGTGGATTGTTTTCCCAGCCTTTAAATAGGCCCCTGTTCAGCACTGAAGAACTTCTTCTCTGCGCGGATTTTCACAGTGCCACCTTCACGAGATCTCTTCATCTCCCAGAGCCGGATCCATCTGCATATTCCAGGACTTTTCTGCGGCACGCATCCCGAGGCTACCATTTTTACGGCGCGGCACGACGCTCGTTCGTTTGTGATCTTCTTCGTCGCATTTTGGTGCGAGGACTCCCCCGGCTTACTCCGACCTCCGATTGAGGTGATTCTTGCGCCGTTTGACTCACGACAGGTAGGGCTTCGATCTTTGTGTTTTGTGCTCCCCGTCTTTTCGTGTTTATCTTGGAGTTTCCCGATCTTTCTTTTGACCCATTTTCGTGGGCGGAGTTTTGGACAGCACCACAGTGTTTCGGCGATATCTTCGCGCACAGGCATCGGATTGGGGTGATTCAAAAGGCGTTTTGCATCTACACATCACGAGGAATATCCCCAAATTTTCTTGGAATTTTATGAATTTTTCCCGAAGGTGAGAAGTTCCTGTTTACAGAACCTTGTGGTTCAGTTTTTTAGAGCAGTTTATTTCGGGGTGGTTTCCTTGTCGGATTTGTTTCTCAGTGTAGGAAACTCGGATTTGAGCGTGCAGGTACTTGTTTCGACGGGTTCGTCGCGAGGATCGTGACAGTATTTTTCTTGGAATTTTCCGGGCACTTCTCGCAGGTAAAAATAGGGCATCTTTGGGACTGAATTCTGGACAGCATATTTTTCGGATACTTGTGTATGCTTGGGGTATTTGTGATCAGCGATCGCGGCAGTTTATCTGTTTGAGCATTTGGCGTGAAAAGAGGATATTGGACAGCGAGGAGGTTTTACAGCTGAGGAATTGCGCGTGTCCAGGTGGGTGGTTGTTTTATCCCTCTTTTCTGACTTACCCACTAGGAGTATTAGAGAGATCCTTCTTGGACATCCATGATTGATAATTGTAATTGGGACTTGCATGCTTGTGGATATCTGATAGTGGTTGGGACTTGTACATGTTTGTATGGATAGAATGTTAGCGTTTAACCTTGCATGTGGAATGGAATATTTATTTTGGACTATATGATTATCCTGTTAGTGGTTGGTACTATTTGAGGAATTTATGACATGCATAGGTGGATAGTGATGCTTTATTATGGAACATGGATTATAGACATGTGTGGTTGGATAATGTTTTAGCATGATGGTTTTATCTATGCGGAGCTATTAATTGTTACACATGTGGAACCACTATTGGACACCTTTTCCTTTGTTTCCTTGAGAACACTTGCATGCTTGTATGGACATCTAGATAGGCCATCTTTTATCGCTACACTTTCATGCTGGAACTTGACTTAGGAGAAACCTTGTTTGCTTCTTTTCTCCTTTTCGTTAGTCAGGTGGTTCTTGTTGCTCGGGTTTGAGCAGGGGTTTGGGATAGTGTAGCCGGGGCCTGGATTGTGGATTATGGGTTTTGGCGGCGACCGCGGATATTGGGCGGTTGACGGATGTCGGTTGTAGGACATCGGTGATAGGGCATGATTATGGACTAGAGGGTTTTGTGGCAACCGAGGATAGTAGGCGGTTGACCAGATGTCGGATGTGGGACATGATTGTGATGGTGGGTTATTCCGGCGACCGCGGATATTGGGCGGTTGACCGGAGGTCGGTAGTGAGACTGGTCGTGGATATTGTGGTATTGCGGCAATCGCGGATATTGGGCGATTGACCGGATGGTTACTTTTGCATCTGATTGGGAATCAGTTTTCTTTTAGTGGAGGGTTGTGTTCCACTGGGGCTTTATAGTTGTGATCCAGTCCTGCTTTTACTTATCACACCGGCGCGGGTATTGCCAGGTGATGCTTTCCTAGTGTGGGTCGCTCCCCTCGAGTTCCCCTCCGGAGGCCGGGGCCAGACAGTTATGGACAGTTTTGCTATCACATCGGCGAGGCTTATTTGCCCGATGATGAGGGCGGCAGCAGGAATTTTGCTATCACATCGGCGCGGCTTATTTGCCCGATGATGAGGGCGGTACAGATTGGGTTCATCTGGGACAGTTGGTTATTGTTGCATACGTTTATTCCAGTCTAGAACTGTGTTTTAGAGGCATAGTAGTGGTAGATTTCCCTTTTTCAGCAGTTCATTTCTTACCACTCTTCTTTCCTTTTTGCCTCTGGTAGACCTAGTGGGTGGGTCAGAGTTTGAGGTTTTACCCACTAGGGAGGCTACTGGTTTACTATTAGTTCTCACCCCCATTCTTCTTTCTTTTTTTCTTCTCCCTTGTTTTGCAGTGTTTCTGCGGGTGCTGCTGGGCTTTCAGCGGCGGGTCGAGGAGAGAGGACGGCTGAGTAGATAGATCTCGAGGCAGGATGAGCGGGTTAGCTGGACTGTTGATGTACCCATGTTTCCTCAGACGGTTGTACTTTTACATTTGGGACTGGCTTTTGCCAGCAGGTTGTATTTATTTTGGTGAGCTGGGAGAGACAGATGTATCATTTATACAGATGTGTTGTATTTTACTTCCAGCTTCAGTCTGAGATGTATTAGTTTTAGTTCAGCTCTGTTTTATTGCTCTTTTATTATTATCTCTTATATCTGAGCAGGTTTGGCGATTCGTGTACGCGGAAAATACCATGTGCACGGCGGATCTGTAGAAGGGCCCGGGTTCTGGTTTACACCCGGGGCGTGACAGATTAGTTGGTATCAGAGCTTAGGGATAGGTCATTTGTGACTTAGGAAACCCTAGGCTTTTCGGCGGACCCTAGGATGTTATTGCGTGAGAGTCGCGACATTTTGCGAAAGTCGTGATTTATTTGTTTGACTCTTCCTGTGAGTGAAGAGGGATCGACATATCCTATTTTTGTGGGACAGTTATGTTGGCTGCAGACAACATAAAGTTACAAAAATAGAGGGATGTCTTTGACTTTCGCTAGATTGGGTCGAGTGTTTGGGGTGTGCTGATTTGCGGTTTTGTCGTGGTGAGCGATGTCTCCCCGACGTTGGGCCCTGACCCGGGTGCACCTTAGTGCGGCAGTTGGGTCTGGGCTGGTTGTTTCGGGCCGGATACCCAGATTGGAGTCTGAGAGTTTCGGACCCGAAAGGTTGGAGGCAGATCAGCGGCGCAGTGACACAGTTGTCGGAGCAGCGCAGTGACACAGTTGTCGGATCAGCGCAGTGACACAGTTGTCGGATCAGCGCAGTGGCACAGTTGTCGGAGTAGCGAGTAGCCCCCTCCGTCCCGGCGTTTAGTGCTGGGGCGCCGAGGCAGGGTGGATAGTTGACAGCGGGTAAGCTGTGGGATTGCTTTGACCGAGTGAGCCAGTTTTGGCGGATGAATCACTCCGATTTGTGGGATTGAGTATGGAGCGTGGCATTGTGGTTCCTTTGGATTGGGATCTACCGCCTGAGGCGAGTTCTGATTGAGGCGCTTGGCGCGGGTGATGGAGGACAGATCAGTCGGAGGAGGCATTCCCGATTTCTTTTTCCAGGATAGTGGATTTTTGAGACTGTCGGAGCACATATGTTACAGTGGTCGGTGTGGTGGTGGTAGGTTTGAGTTCTTCCGGGCTCTCGGATTCGTATCTTTTGATACGAGAGTATTCCCTTCTTGGTGGGTAATGTTTTGATTCATTGCTTGGGTTAGGGGTAGGATGGTCACCACGTGCACGGGAGGCTTATTTTTCCGATCGCGTTTGGCACGTGGAGGAGAGTTGTTGGTCCTGCCCGGTGCAGCTTGAGTCCTGGATTTTGCCGGTAGACCTGATGGTCTTGGCTCAGCTGCGGGATGTTGTTGTGGTACTTGTTGGGCTGGCTGGTTCGGTTTTCTTTCGCGGCGGTTGATTATTCCGCGAGGACAGTTTTCTTGGGGAGCCAGGCCCGGAGGTGTTGGTGTACTTGGGCTGCTTGAGGGTTATCTTCGCCTCTATAGTTTTGACTTCGGGAGCGAGGCGGATGTTTCGCAGTGGATGAGTAGACTTTTGGCTGGTATGGTTGAGGGACCTACGGCGGCGCTGGGACTCGGTGATACCCCCTTTGGTTGAGAGTTCCCGGCTGTTCTCCTATCGGAGTTGTCTAGCATGTCACTAGTTTGAGAGTTGAGGACACAACTCCAGGATTCGATGTTTTGGAAATTTTGTCAAGCCAAGTGTGTCGCCTTTGGGGGCGCCGGTGCTATTCGAGTGTGGATGGTTGGTTCACTTCGGCTTTGTGTGGATCCCCGGGAATTTGATGAAGTGACCATCTGGAGCTAGCACCCTTGTCGAGCATGGAGGATTTGATTTACCAGCTGTAAGGGTCCCGGGTCTTCCTGAAGGTTGATTTGCAATCTGGTTTTCTCGACTGCATATGGCTGTGTGTCGATGCCGGAGAGTTAGGAATTGCTTCTACACCTCGACGGTTTAAAGATTAGGTGGAGATCATGTTGGGTTATATGTATAAGGATCTAAATAGGGGAAAAAAACCCTAGAGGGGGGTGAATAGGTGTAACGTATAAAACACTCAAAAATCGTTGCGATAAAAACCCAATGCGGAAATAAAAAATAACTCGCAAGATTTTTACGTGGAAAACTCCATCACCGGAGTAAAAAAACCACGGGACCGATAACACGGCAGAAATCCACTAGAATTAAAACACGTACAAGGTGATTTACCGTACACACTTACGACTCAACCTTTTCCATACGCTCCTAGAGGATCTTCTCCGCTCGCTCCGCGACGCTTCTCGAATCCACGATCTGCGCCCAACGCCGAATCCACGGCGTCCAACGTCGAATCCACGACGTCCGACCGAGTCCACGGTCTTCACCCAATAGCACCCTTCGAATCCACGAACGTGCCTCGCTCTGAATCCACGAGAGCGGTTTGAACCTTGAATCCACAAGGACACGCGAATCCACGCGCCGATTTTTGGGGTAAATCGTTGTTTTTGGTGGTGATGATCCGCCGAATACTTAGATCAAAGATAGATCGGAAATACCATCTAAGTATTCATTAGTTTGATTCAACTCAAGATGTGAGTATGAAAACCTAGAATCAAACTAATCAATATAGATGAAGAAACATAGAGTATTCTCTAATGATTTCCTTTCTTCTCTATATGTGGATCTAGAGCCGTATAAAATAAGATATGAATATGACGGCTATTTTCTTTTACCCTAGAAAAGGAGTCATAGGGTCTATTTATAGGTTAGAAACCCTAGGAAGGAGATAAGAATAAAAAACCTACCATTTCTGGAAATTTTACGGACGGCGATCCGGATCGGATTAGCTGTGATCCGGATCGTCGTAACGAGTCAGGTAGTTCCAGAAAAACGAAGGTTCGGGATCCGGATCGAAGTGCTTGATCCGGATCGTTTATACAGTTCACCAAACATCAACGTTCGGGATCCGGATTGCGAAGCCTGATCCGGATCGTTCAAGGAAAATGGTAAACTCAGTGTTCGGGATCCGGATCAAGAGAGGCTACGATCCGGATTGAACTGGTGTATGAACGAACCACCTTCGGGATCCGGATTGAACAACCCGATCCGGATCCTGAACATGTCCCAAGTCCAGTTTTTGATTTTTATGCAATGAAAGATTCTTCCAAGTGTTTCTACACTACAAGAAGTATTCGGATCACACAAAATCTTTAGTTAAACATACCTGATCCTTTTGAATTCTTCTTTCTTGAGATTGAGTTAAATGATCCAACTTTCTTCACCTTCAATCTTCAAGACTTGAAACTTTCACGAAACTACGCCAACTCAAATTCCGTAACAATCTCCCCCTTTGGCGGTTTCGTGACAAAACACAGATCCACTAAAGAAAATTCAAAAAGATATTTTTGTTGCTATCACCATACAACAAAAATTTACAATGGAGATCCAAAATTTAAAAACATGAGATAAACTCCTAAAACAGACTCTAGACTTAGACATCTGTACTCTCTGCACAAAGAAATCATTCTTGACAAAAAGAGATCGTTAGATACCTCAAGAATATTTAACATTCAAAACCTAGTACAGAGATAGAGTTTATCTGATCATCATGACATTTGAGAATTCAGATATGTAAGAGAATCATAGTCAAAAACCAACATATGTTCTATGCAATCAAAAACCAAATGTCACATTAGTGAACATCAACTTGTTAGTTATATTACATGCCCAAATAGTTAGTTGAATAGTTAGTCGAGGCATGCACACAAACCACAAGATAAAAACCAAAGTTGAAGTTGAAGTGATACTTACCTTGATGTTCACACATTCACACAGTTTCACAGTTTTCACATCGTCATTGTTCACATCGTCATTGTTCAAGTTCTCTCTAAACTTTCTCCCCCTTTTTGTCACAAACAAGCCAAAAATTACAGAAGTGGAGAGAATGGTTAACAGTTCAAGTTGGAGAACTAAAGACTAAAACTAAAACTTAAAAACCTGTACAAAGAAAGATTTAAACATATGCATAATAAACAGAAATTGGAAGGATACGGATTATTCAGACTCGTCTGAACTGATACAGCCGAGAATTTGAAAGATTTTCTTTAAGCGTTTGTTCATTGATGACTGATTCTTATTTACCTTCTTTATTTCTTCCTTTACCTTAATGAGTTCATTTGATATACGTTCTTGCTCGTTGGAGAGCCTTTGCTGTTCTTTATAGATTGAGGTAACAGATGCATCATCATCAGAAGTTGATTGAGGTGCTTGTTGTGCTGGATGTGCTGGTTGGACTGGAGGAGTTGCTGCCGGTGCAGAGGTTGTCGCTTGTTGTTGTTGTGCTCGTTGCCGGTGAGGAGGTATTATGGGTTCATCTGGCTTCGTCGAGAGAGACTTTACAATTGTTGTTTCATTGATCGTTCCTAGACTGTGCGTATAGGAACTTGCATTTGTGTCAGATTTAAATTTGCGAAGAATGCGCATGATGATCATTGGATAAGGTAGTCTCTCAGAAGGATGAGCATGCTCCACATATCGCGCCATCTTTGTCCAGATGATGTAAGGAATGTTTAGGTTAGCTCCCATTGCTGCTGTGGGGTTTCCAAGTAGATAGAGGAATATCATTCTCTCCCACCGAAGAACCATTGTGTTCATGTTTGGAATGACATTATAACAAACAATTAGGTTTAAGAAGCGGTACTCTGGTCGTAGTTCTTTCGAGAAAACGGAGTTTCCTGTCGACCGAGTATTTGGAAGACAGATTCCATCAACTACCACTCTCCAGGAGTAGGTGTTGAAGACTTGATTCTTCAGGTAATGAGTGCCATCGGCTCGGGCGTCCATCCCTAATACCTCTCCAATCAGTTGGGGCGTCACTTTGATCTTAATATTCTTGACCAATGTTTGAAAATCTCGGCGACCGCTCTCCTGATCAACTAGATAGCAAGCATTCTGATAAAACATTCTCACGGAGTGAAGACAATAACCAGTGGTTTCCGGGAAGTTGCAAATGGGAGCAAGACCTATCTGGTCAAACAGGGTCCCAAATGTCCGAGAACGCTCCTTTAAGGCTTTTACATCAACATGCCTTTCTCCAATGCATTCTCTGTTTTCAAAATCCTTTATTCTAGCCGAGCTGATAAAGTCTTGTGGAGGTGCTTGGCTATCAACTGGTTGCTCAATGGAGATTCCTTGAGCACTCCCTCTTTTGCGAGCAACACTTTTTCTTCTTGTCTTCCCAGAAGTTTCTTCCATTGGAGCTTTGCCTTTCTCAGCAGCAGTGGGCGGAGCCTTCGATGTTTCTGCAGGTGCTTTTCCCTTTGAAGCAGTCGGAACAGTCGTTGCTTCAACTTGCAGTTCATCCCAATTAATTGATTCCGTTTCAGATTCTGTATCGGAATCATCTTTAGCTTTCTTCGCTTTCTTAGCCTTCTTAGCCCTCTTGGGCTTCACAGTGTCCTTGACATGAACCATGGCAGTAAGTAAGAAAATAATCCATGTGATCACCATAGCTATTGGTTTCTTGTGAGAAGAAAATTCTGTGAGCAATAACTCAGGAACACGAAAAATTGTTAATTTTCAGAAATTAGAAAAATTGTACCCAAACAATCATTATCGTGTAGAGAGACTAAGAATCAAATTAGTTTTGCAAAAGAAATTTTAAAAATAGATCAAATGCATGATTTTCGAAAATCCTTATTATATGCCCTAAAACCGAAATTTTTGAAATCGAAGACAAAAAATCCGTTTATCTTGAGAATACCTAGCATATAATCAAAACTAATCTACCCAGAGTTCTTATTTCAAAAGAAATTTGATCAAAAACCATCCACAAACAAAATTGATCCAAGAAAATCATCACGTTTGAGGAGGAATAGAGAAAAACGGTGAAAAAACCGAGATTTTGATCAATAAAACTTACTTGGAGTTGAAGAACTTGAGTTTGAAAGCTTCCAAGAAGGATGAAATCTAGAGAGAGAGGCTCTGGAAACTTTGGAACAAAAGATTGGAGTAAGAGAAATCAAAACCCTTTTGTTCTTTATAAAACCCTAGCCGCGATCCGGATCAGACCATGCTTGCGATCCGGATCGGCTACCCGCAGTGAGAAACTGCGTTCGGGATCCGGATCGGCAAGTCCAATCCGGATCGTCAGCCCGCAGAAGAATACCTGCGTTCGGGATCCGGATCATCTTGCCCGATCCGGATCGGCTCCAACTTTTTCTTTAGAAAATTTCAGAGAAATTCAAGAAAAACCAGAAAAAAGATTGTAAGCACAAATGTGTATCAACTTTAAACAAAAATTATCGTTTCATACAACAAGAATTAAATTATGCCAAATCTATCAATAATATCCAAAAATGAAACGAGAATTTACAAAAATTAAATCCCTTAAAGTTGAACACCTTCAATTACATCTAACTTGATCTTATGAGTAATGCCTTTATCAAATCATCAATTCAGTAAAGAAAATGAAATACAAAGATCAATAGATGTTTGAAATCCCAAATATAGTAGATAATGTATCTAGACAATCTGTTGAAGAGAGTGGCTCTTTGAGCATCTTTCTTTAAAAACCCACCTTATACCAACCTTGAAATTTGACGGAGTCAAGTATTTCAACATGCATTTTACTTAATCAAAATTTGAACAACCATGCTTGGTATACATGTGGTAGCTGCACACAATACTCGGAAGACCGAGGTGGTAGCTCTTTCCTCCATGTGGTGGTAGTTTTCACACTCCTCATTGGGATGTAACTCTTTCCACATCTTTTGAGCATTTTACTTTTCTTTGACTCCCCCTCAATTGGCTATCAATTATTTAAGATATAAAGTATTCAACCAAAAATTGATCTCGATTTCATACTCGACTAAGCAGTCAAATAAGATAATGACTATACCAAGAGATCATTGAGAGAGAGAAATTAACTTTGATCACTCAGAAGATGATTTAATTAACATAAATGATCATTGCAACAGTGAAATATTATGATGGCAAAAGCATAATAAATTTCTAAATGTGCGAAAAGATGCAATTAAAGTCAATTATGATCTATGCTCAATTAATGTCCTATGTACAAACAAAACAGAACAAAAAACAAACAAAACCTATCCTAAGCAAAGGTTTCAAAAAGAAGTTTATTTCAAGGAAAGCATTCCAATTGCTTTTCGCAAATGAATAAAACGTTTTTGATCCAAAGGTTTTGTTAGAATGTCAGCTAATTGATCCTCAGTTGAAATATATGAAAGTTGAAGAGTATTTGATTCAACTAGCTCTCTAAGAAATGATATCTAAGTTCAATATGTTTTGTTCTAGAGTGCAACACAGGGTTTTTAGAAATGTTAATTGCACTTGTGTTGTCACAAAGAATTGTTACCGAAGATGCTGAAATCCGGAAGTCGCTCAACACACTTTTCATCCAAATGAGTTGGGTTGAACAACTACCCGCTGAAATGTATTCCGCTTCGGCAGTCGAGAGTGCTATGCAATTCTGCTTTTTACTGTGCCATGCAACAAGGCAATGGCCAAGATAGAAGCATGCACCACTCGTGCTTTTCCGATCATCCACTGATCCTGCCCAATCGGCATCTGAGTATCCAACAATATCCAAACTTGTTCCCATAGGATACCAAATTACGAAATTAATTGATCCTTTGATATACCGGATGATCCTTTTCATCGCTTTCAGGTGAACCTCTTTTGGTGCAGATTGATATCTCGCGCAGATCCCAACACCAAAAGATATATCCGGGCGACTAGCCGTGAGGTAAAGTAGACTTCCAATCATACTTCGATACAGTTTCTCGTCTACATTCTCACTTTGTGATTCACTTCCAAGTCCCTTGTGGCTAGTTCCCATTGGAGTCGGAAAATCCTTCGAATTTTCAAGATCAAACTTTTTAACCAACTCCATTGCATACTTGGATTGACTCAAGTGAATACCTTCATCATTTTGTTTAATTTGCAATCCAAGGAAATAAGTCAATTCGCCCATCATGGACATCTCAAATTCGCTTTCCATGGTCTTCGCGAATTTAGAAGCATCATTATCTCTTGTTGCGCCAAATACAATGTCATCGACATAGATTTGTGCTACAGTGAAATTGCTTTGATAATGCTTCACAAAGAGAGTCCTATCAGCTCCCCCTCGAGTGTAGCCCTTCTCCAAAAGGTGCTTTGTCAACCTTTCGTACCATTCTCGCGGTGCTTGTTTCAGACCGTAAAGAGCCTTTTCAAACGAAAAACATGGTTAGGTTGTTTATGGTCTACAAAACCTTTCGGTTGAGCCACATAAACTTCCTCATTTAAAAACCCATTTAGAAATGCGCTCTTAACGTCCATTTGAAATAATTTAATTTTAAAATGACAAGCAATAGCAAATAGTATACGAATGGACTCGAGTCTAGCTACAGGGGCGAATGTTTCATCAAAGTCTATACCTTCTACTTGAGAGTAGCCTTGAGCAACTAATCGTGCCTTGTTCCTGATGATAGTACCATCCTCATTTTTCTTGTTCTTGAAGATCCATTTGGTACCTATCACATTATGTTGCTTTGGAGGCTTCGTTAATTCCCAGACTTTGTTTCGCTCAAATTGATGGAGCTCTTCCTGCATTGCTTTAATCCAGTAGTCATCCTGAAGAGCTTCATCTATGTTCTTTGATTCGATTAAAGATACGTAGCAAGCGAATCCACAAACCAACTGCCTCCGAGTTCTAACTCCTTCTTGTGGATCTCCAATAATATTCGATTCCGGATGATCCTTGGAGATTCGTAGCGTTTGTTGAAACGGAGTACTCAGAGATATATGAGATGATTCCTGCACATTAGATAAACTTGAAGAACCATTAGATGCATCATTAATATTGGAAGTATTATTATGAGAAGATGCAACGGCAGGAGAATCATCATCTAGAGAGATATCGAGGGTAGATTTTTCAGATGCAAAGTGAAAAGCTTCATCTACTTTAACATTTATAGATTCTACGATCGTCTTAGATTCCAAGTTAAATACTCGATATGCTCTACTATTAGTAGAATACCCCAAGAAAATCCCTTCGTCACTTCGTGAGTCAAACTTTCCAAGATTTTCACGGTCACGTAAAATGTAACACCGACTCCCGAAGATGCGAAAATATTTGATGTTGGGTTTTCTACCACACCATAGTTCATATGGTGTATTTAACGTTCCCGGGCGCAAAAAACACTCGATTAATGACATAGACAGCGGTGTTCACAGCTTCAGCCCAAAAATGTAGCGGTAAAATCCGGCTATGAAGCATCACAAGCGCCATCTCTTGAACAACCCTGTTTTTGCGCTCAACAACACCATTCTGTTGAGGTGTATAGGGTGCAGAGAATTCATGCTTAATACCGTTTGAAGTACAAAAGTCAATGAATTTAGAATTAATGAATTCTCCACCTCTATTACTTCTAACACGAATGATCTTTTCATTCTTTTCAATCATAATACGAAGGCAAATCTCGTGAAAAGAATCAAAAGTATCAGCTTTCTCTTTTAAAAATGCTACCCAAGAAAACCTAGAGAAATCATCAACCAATAAGAAAATATACCATTTACCTCCCAAAGATGGTTGACGGGTCGGCCAAAAGAAAGAAAAAAATAGTCTACATAAACTACACAACATTTAATCGTAGAACGATTAAAGACAAGGAAGGATTTCACCTTCGCATACCCAAACCTTTTGAGTTTTGGAGTATGTCGGCAATGGTTGAGAAATTTTCCTTGATGAAGACGTTTTGTCTGATTGATCTTTTTCTTTTGTCATCGTCTTGTTTGGAGTACTACCAACGTTCTTTTCTTTTGAAAAATCCTTCTTTGAATTCCGGGGAGTGAACTTATTGGTAGCAGTTGCAAGATGTGGTTGATTTGATCTTTGAGCTCCAATCTTGCAATTTCTTTCAATGTGCCCTGCAAAAATACAACGAAAACATACCTTTGTGCTTGACGATTCTGAAGAGGATGAAGTAGGTTTGTTGTCGTTGGTTGTCATGAATTCCGGTGTCGGAGGAGGAGATACCGACTGAGGCACAAAGACTGTCCCAACCGAACTAAAATTGTCTTCAGTTCGATTGTATCCGAGGCCGAACTTGTTTGTTTGACCAAGACCAAGAAGTTTATCCAACTTACTCCTTCCAGAAGAAAATTGCTGTAAGTCATCCTTGAGTTGGCAAATGGTCTCTGTCATTTCCAATTTTTCCCGTCGGGCCTCGCCGTAGAACTTCAAGAAGTAGTTCGCTTTGTCCACCAGATTTGTATGTTCCTTCTCAAGTTGCTCATTGGACTCTTTAAGGGAAACATTTGCTTTTATCAGGTTTTCCCTTTCCACTTCAAGAGCGTTTGAGAGAGAAGTTGCCCTTTTTGCTTCTTCTTCGAGATCAGGCAATCTCCCTCTCAAACTCTTGTTTTGCTTAGCCACTTTCTTTGAATCCCTCAAAAGTCTGTGGTAGGCTAGAGCAAAATCTTCACCTTCCGAATCATCCGATTCGTTGTCCGTTGCAATCTTTTCAACAGTGGAGTTGGACAACGACTCGGATGTACTTGCCATAAAGCACATGAAGGGTGAAGATATGGACGCGTGGAATGCCGTGGAGCTCTTTTCTTCATCACTTGAAGACGACTCATTTGACGTTGAGTTGTCATCCCAAGTGACGACTTGCATCGCCTTCTTCTTTGCCGGATACTTGTTGGGACACTCCGTTGCAATGTGGTCGTAGCCTCGACATTTGAAGCATTGTAGTTGTCCCTCTGAACTTTTCTTATCCTTTGAGAAGTTCTCTTGCTTTCTTGACTTGTAACTTGAAGTACCCTTGCCTTTGTTCGACTTTCCGAAGGATGGAGATTTACTTGAATTACCCCTTCGAAAGTTGCGGCGAAACTTCCTTGTCAAGAGAGCGAGCTGCTTCTCAAATTCCTCCATAGAAAGGTTCTCGTCATCGTCTGAGGAGGATGTATCCGCGTCTTCTTCCTTAGTTGTTTTCAACGCATAACCTGAAGACTTAGAAGTGGATGCCTTTCCAGAAGAATTGTTAGTAGTAAACGTCATTTCATATGTTTGTAATGAACCAACTAATTCTTCTACACGTATTTTGTCCGGGTGTTTAATAGTTTCAATGGCTGTAACCTTTGGGCGAAATCGTTCAGGAAGAGTTCTTAAGATCTTTCTTACAATCTTAAATTCTGGAATCTTCTCTCCCAGGTTAGCACATGAGTTTACGATGTCTTGCAATCGTGTATAGTAGTCCGTGAAAGATTCATTTTCTGCCATCAAGATAGAGTCAAACTTGCTCGTAAGCATTTGCAGTTTCTGAATCTTCACGAGGTTAGTTCCCTCATGTGTAACCTGAAGAACATCCCAGATTTCTTTCGCAGTCTCACATGCTGAGACGCGAGAGAACTCAGTTTGAGATAAGGCATTAAAATAGCATTAATTTCCTTGCCATTGTAAGAAGATGAATCTAACTCTTCCTTGGTCCATTTCGACCTAGGTTTTAAGGTGCGAACATCACCAATAAATTCAGATGGATTAGACCATCCTAATTCAATTGATTGCCACACCCGTTCGTCGATGGAAATTAAAAAGGCTTTCATCCGCACTTTCCAGTACGCATAATTTGTTCCATCGAAGAACGGGGGTCGGTTGATGTTTCCACCTTCAACCATTGTTTACAACCCTATTCCCGCTCTGATACCACTTGTTGGGTTATATGTAATAAGGATCTAAATAGGGGAAAAAACACCTAGAGGGGGGTGAATAGGTGTAACGTATAAACACTCAAAAATCGTTGCGATAAAAACCCAATGCGGAAATAAAAAATAACTCGCAAGATTTTTACGTGGAAAACTCCATCACCGGAGTAAAAAAACCACGGGACCGATAACACGGCAGAAATCCACTAGAATTAAAACACGTACAAGGTGATTTACCGTACACACTTACGACTCAACCTTTTCCATACGCTCCTAGAGGATCTTCTCCGCTCGCTCCGCGACGCTTCTCGAATCCACGATCTGCGCCCAACGCCGAATCCACGGCGTCCAATGTCGAATCCACGACGTCCGACCGAGTCCACGGTCTTCACCCAATAGCACCCTTCGAATCCACGAACGTGCCTCGCTCCGAATCCACGAGAGCGGTTGAACCTTGAATCCACAAGGACACGCGAATCCACGCGCCGATTTTTTGGGGTAAATCGTTGTTTTTGGTGGTGATGATCCGCCGAATACTTAGATCAAAGATAGATCGGAAATACCATCTAAGTATTCATTAGTTTGATTCAACTCAAGATGTGAGTATGAAAACCTAGAATCAAACTAATCAATATAGATGAAGAAACATAGAGTATTCTCTAATGATTTCCTTTCTTCTCTATATGTGGATCTAGAGCCGTATAAAATAAGATATGAATATGACGGCTATTTTTCTTTTACCCTAGAAAAGGAGTCATAGGGTCTATTTATAGGTTAGAAACCCTAGGAAGGAGATAAGAATCAAAAACCTAACATTTCTGGAAATTTTACGGACGGCGATCCGGATCGGATTAGCTGTGATCCGGATCGTCGTAACGAGTCAGGCAATTCCAGAAAAACGAAGGTTCGGGATCCGGATCGAAGTGCTTGATCCGGATCGTTCATACAGTTCACCAAACATCAACGTTCGGGATCCGGATTGCGAAGCCTGATCCGGATCGTTCAAGGAAGATGGTAAACTCAGTGTTCGGGATCCGGATCAAGAGAGGCTACGATCCGGATTGAACTGGTGTATGAACGAACCACCTTCGGGATCCGGATCGAACAACCTGATCCGGATCCTGAACATGTCCCAAGTCCAGTTTTTGATTTTTATGCAATGAAAGATTCTTCCAAGTGTTTCTACACTACAAGAAGTATTCGGATCACACAAAATCTTTAGTTAAACATACCTGATCCTTTTGAATTCTTCTTTCTTGAGATTGAGTTAAATGATCCAACTTTCTTCACCTTCAATCTTCAAGACTTGAAACTTTCACGAAAACTACGCCAACTCAAATTCCGTAACAGATCAGAGTCTACGTGATCAGTTGGGGGACTTATATTGGATACCTTGGGAGTACAGAGGTATTGGGATCAAGCTTTTGTGCCGATGGACTTGTGGTTGGATTATCGGGGCCCTGGGAGGAGCGGATTGCCGGTACCGATGCAGGCTACTTGGTAGCTCGAGCGGTTAGCCCAGCTGTACTTGGATGAGGTGGTGCGGTTTTCTGGAATGCCCGCCTCTACTTTGTTCTAGTTAGAGACCCGAGGGTTGTATCGCGTCTCTGGAGGAGGTATTAGACAGCCTTGGGAGCTTGAGTGGTGGATGATTGGATATTTACCCCCTCTACTTGGTTGAGGTTCCGGATTGAGGAATAACTTTAGTTTCGAGGACGAACTTTCTTTTAGTGGGGGAGGATGTGATGACCTGGATCTCTGCAGAGCTGTGGTAGAGTCATTGGTGACATATGGGGGAGCCTGTACTGTGTGTTTGGAGGTGTTTGTGCACCAATTGGACACAAGTGGCGGACTTCGGGCTTAATGGATCACGTGGGTGATCAGTGGACTCCGTCGGATCTTTAGAAGTGGTTTTGCGTGAGGCGGATATTAAAAATAGACTCAGCGCGAAGTTTGGACCAAGGAACAACTTTCCGGATGCCTTCGGCAAATTTTGGAGTTGGAATTTGGCAAAATGGACATCAAATTCGGATTCAGCGCGTGAAAACGGTCAAAATGGACTATCTACTTGATATTTTGCGCATTGGTTACTGTTCACGCCGGAACAGTAACTCCGGCCGCCGGCGGGCAGCGGCGGCGGCCGGCGGCCAGCGGGCGGAGCACGGCGGACGGGCTCGGGCAGGAGGCGGAGCGGCCACGGGCATCGCGCGGGCGTGGGCAGCGCACGGGCAGGCGCGCGGGTGCGCGGCGGGCAGGCGCGCGGTCCCACGGGCCGTCGTGCACCAGGGGTAGGACACGTGGCTGTTGGGATTGGGTCGGTGCAGTGGACTGGGACCACGGAGCAGGCGGGCCGCGGTGCATGGACCGGCGGGACACGTGGCGCCTTGCGGTTGGTGGGCTCACGGGGGCGGGGTTCCACGGAGGCGCACCGGGGCGCCTCGGGCGCGTGCGCATCAGGGCGCCAGGCGGCGTGCCAGCCGGAGCGCCAGGATTGGTCGGGTCATCATTGCGGGCCACGTGGCGCCCGCTGATTCGCGGGCGCCACCACCCGTGTTGACCGGGGAGCGGCCACGCGGCACCCCGCGAGTGGCGGGACTGGCTGTCCGCTGTTCGGGGTGACGTGGCGCTCCCCAGGCGTTTCGGGCGCTCGCGCGGGCCGGCCCGTGGGGCTTTCGGGCGCCCGAAAGTGGGCCTGCGCCCGAAACTTGGGATATATTGGGAATTAAGTGGATGTTTTCCCAGCCATTAAATAGGCCCCTGTTCAGCACTGAAGAACTTCTTCTCTGCGCGGATTTTTCACTGCCACCTTCACGAGATCTCTTCATCTCCCAGAGCAGATCCATCTGCAGATTCCATGACTTTCTCTGCGGCACGCATCCCGAGGTTACCATTTTTACGGCGCGGCACGACCGCTCGTTCGTTTTGTGATCTTCTTCTCGCATTTTGGTGCGAGGACTCCCCCGGCTTTACTCCACCTCCGATTGAGGCGATCGTGCGCCGTTGGACTCACGACAGGTAGGGCTCGATCTTGGTGTTTTGAGCTCCCCCTCTTTTCGAGTTTATCTTTGGAGTTTCCCTTCTTTCTTTGACCCATTTTCGTGGGCGGAGTTTTGGACAGCACCACGTGTTTCGGCGATATCTTCGCGCACAGGCATCGGATTGGGGTGATTCAATAGGCGTTGCATCTAAACACCACGAGGAATATCCCCAAATTTTCTTGGAATTTTCTGAATTTTCCCCGAAGGTGAGAGTTCCTGTTTACATAACCTTGTGTTTCAGTTTTGAGAGCAGTTTATTCGGGTGGTTTCCTTGTCGGAATTGTTCTTCAGTGTAGGAAACTCAGATTTGAGCGTGCGGTAACTTGTTTCGACGGGTTCGTCGCGAGGATCGTGACAGTATTTTTCTTGAATTTTCCGGCACTTCTCGTCGGTAAAAACAGGGCATCTTTGGACTGAATTCTGGACAGCATATTTTTCGGATACTTGTGTATGCTTTGGGGTATTTGTGTCAGCGATCGCGGCAGTTTATCTGTTTGAGCATTTGCGTGAAAAGAGGATATTGGACAGCGAGAGGTTTTTACAGCTGAGGAATTGTGCGTGTCCAGGTGGGTGGTTGCTTTATCCCTCTTTTCTTACTGACCCACTAGGAGTATTAGAGATTCCTTCTTGGACCTCCAGGATTGATAATTGTAATTGGGACTTGCTGCTTGTGGATATCTGATAGTGGTTGGGACTTGTACATGTTGGTATGGATAGAATGTTAGCGTTTAACCTTGCATGTGGAATGGAATATTTATTTGACTATATGATTATCCTGTTAGTGGTTGGTACTATTTGAGGAATTTATGACATGCATAGGTGGATAGATGCTTTTATTATGGAACATGGACTATAGACATGTGTGTTGTAATGTTTTAAGCATGATGGTTTTATCTATGGGAGCTATTAATTGTTACACATGTGGAACCACATGGGACACCTTTCCCTTTGTTTCCTTGAGACACTTGCATGCTTGTATGGGAAATCTAGATAGGCCATCTTTTATCGCTACACTTCATGCTGAACTTGACTTAGGAAAAACCTTTTTCTTCTTTTCTCCTTTTCGTTAGTCAGGTGTTCCTTGTTGCTCGGGTTTGAGCAGGGGTTTGGGATAGTGTGCCGGGGCCTGGTTGTGGATTATGGGTTTTGGCGCGACCGCTGATATTGGGCGGTTGACCGGATGTCGGTTGGTAGGACTTGGTGATAGTGCATGATTATGGACTAGAGGTTTTGGGCAACCGCGGATAGTAGGCGGTTGACCAGATGTCGGATGTGGGACATGATTGTGATGGGGGGTTATTCCCGACCGCGATATTGGGCGTTGAACCGGAGGTCGGTGTGAGACCTGGTCGTGGATTTGGGGTATTGCGGCAATCGCGGATATTGGGCGATTGACCGGATGGTTTACTTGTTGCATCTGATTGGGAATCAGTTTTTTTTTAGTGGAGGGGTTGTTGTCCACTGGGGCTTATATTTGTGATCCAGTCCTGCTTTTACTTATAACACCGGCGCGGTTAGTGCCCGGTGGTGCTTTCCTCGTGTGGGTTCGCTCACCTCGAGTTCCCCTCCGGAGCCGTGGACCAGAACGTTATGGAGTTTGCTATCACATCGGCGCGGCTTATTTGCCCGATGATGAGGGCGGCAGCAGAATTTTGCTATCCACATCGCGCGGCTTATTTGCCCGATGATGAGCGGTAAGATTGGGTTTCATCTGGGACGGTTGGTATTTGTTGCATACGGTTATTCCAGTCAGGACAGTGTATTTAGAGGCATAGTAGTGGTAGATTTCCCTTTTTCAGCAGGTTCATTTCTTACCACTCTTCTTTCCTTTTTGCCTCTTGTTAGACCTAGTGGGTGGGTCAGAGTTTGAGGTTCTTCCCCTAGGGGAGGCTACTGGTTACTAGTGTTCTCACCCCCTCTTCTTTCTCTTTTTCTTCTCCCGTGTTTTGCAGTGTCTTCTGCGGGTAGCGGCTGGGCTTTCAGCTGCGGGTCGAGGAGAGGACGACTGAGTAGATAGATCTCGAGGCAGGATGAGCGGGTTAGCTGAACTGTTGGTGTACCCATGTTTCCTCAGACGGTTGTACTTTTACATTTGGGACTGGCGTTTGCCAGCAGTTTGTATTTATTTTGGTGAGCTGGAGAGACAGATGTATCATTTATACAGATGTATTTATTTTATGTCCAAGCTTCAGTCTGAGATGTATTAGTTTTAGTTCAGCTCTGTTTTTTATTGCTCTTTTATTATTATCTCTTATTCTGAGCAGGTTTGGCGCTTCGGGTACGCGGGAAATCCCGTGCACGGCGGATCTGTAGACGGGCCCGGGTTCTGGTTTACACCCGGGGCGTGACAATATATGATATCAAACTATATCAAATCTATATACAATCTAGATACAAATGTACATATATACAAACTAATACAAAATGTATATATATACAAATCTATTACAACTGTATATATAAACAAATCTATATATCAAATGTTTATATATCCAACATCTATATACAAACATGTATAATATAGTACAACTCTGTAAGAATTTGATTTTATTGTAAATAAATGAAAGAGAGGAATAAAAGGCGAGTTGATTTTGAATCATAAGTGACCCCCATTTTCC
>JAQNDB010004217.1:0-24961 GCA_029204045.2 Tillandsia leiboldiana | reverse complement strand
AGGAACTATTCCGCATGCTGGGAACGAAGCTTCATTGAGCTCGGCCTACCACCATAGACGACGAGCAAACGGAAAGATTGAACCGTTGCCAGGCACGATACCTACGCTGCCTGTGCTTTCAAAGACCGCAGACATGGCATAGTGATCACTCATGCCGAGTGGGTGGTACAACACTACATTCTCACCTCCCTAGGAACAACCCCATACCATGCACTCTACGGAAGACACCACCAAACTACCTCACAGAAACCTAGAAGGAGTACTCTGGGAGTGCAAGATTGGGAAGAGAAAATGGCCAGGTGACCCGAGACCTTAGAGAAAATCTCCTCAAGGCCCAAATCGAATGAAGTAGCTTGCCGACCGCCATAGGATCGACAAAGAGTTCAAGGTGGGAGACTGGGTGTTTCTTGTAGGTTTTTAAAGGATCCACAAGGATCTAAATAGGTACTATCAACAACTAGAGGGGGTGAATAGGTGTAATAACAAAAATCACAATCTCAGGCAAAATAAAAACCAATGCGGAAATAAAAATAGCACACCGAGATTTACGTGGAAACTCCAATCTAGGAGAAAACCACGGGACCAACACGCAATAACAATCCACTAAGAATAGAAGAAGAACAATATGATTACCGACTCCACACCCAACCCCGTCCTTCAACTTCTTCGGATCTTGCGCTCACCGACTGCACGTCCACTACACACCGTTCGAATCCACAATGCCACTCGAATCCACGGCACACGTTCGAATCCACGAAACGCCTTCAACACACCGAATCCCACGATGCTACGTCGATCCGATGCTAACTCAGCCGATAGAGAATATAGGCTCGATGGTGATCCTTTGCTTAGATTATCATTGAAGAACATGGATGGAATCTCTAAGCAAAGACTAATCAATTCGACAAAAGTATGTCTTGGAAGAACCGTCGAATTGGACCTAAAAGAGGCTAAAAGAAGAACGATAAAAACCTAGCCTCTAGGGTTGCTCTCGGTGTTTCTGAAGTGGTCGATAGTTCTTGAGAAACCCTAATGTCTATTTATAGGTTAGAAACCTTTGGAAAGAGATAAACCAAAACTGACTTAACATAATTTTTTTCCGCACGACGGTCCAGACTGGATTTGGCTACTCCGGACTGTAGTCTTTTTTCAGTAATTTCCCTAAAAAAATAGTTCGGGGACCGGACTGGAATTTCCTGATACGGACAGTTCCATGCGATTCAGCAAACACATAGTTCGGGGTCCGACTGAAACAGGGGAGGTCCGACTGGAATTCCCGCATGAACAAAACTATGTTCGGTCCCCGGACTTGAATGTGAGGACCCGAATTTCCACAAGGGATTACTGTTGGGTAAACGGAGCTTCTGCAGTGTGTTTAGCATTTTTCGGAGGCCTTGCTGTGTGTTGGGGTGTTTGCGCGCGAATCGGACCTCAGGAATGATCCAGCGCAAAAATTGGATTAAGAATACCCTTCCTATGCCCTTTGAAAATTTTAGAAGCGAATTGTGGCCAAACGGACGGCGGATGTGGATTTCATACGCGCGAAACGATGAAAATGGGCTATTTGCTTGATTTTTTTTGCCAGGTTACTGTTCACAGATGGCCGGAACAGTACTCCGCGACCGGCGGGAGGAGGAGCACGGCGGTGCAAGCGGCGGGCGCAGCCGCGGGCATTCGCGCTGGAAGCGCGCGGTCCACGGGGCCGGCGTGCACCGGAGGATTGACACGTGGCGGCCTTCGGGTTCGGCGGGAGCATCAGTTTCGTGCACCGGGCGCAGCGGTGTTGGGGTGCCACGTGGCGCACTGTGATTTTGGGTCAACGACGCGCGACCGGCGCCCGCGGCGCGGCGCACCGTGGACCCCGCGGCCCACGTGGAGCACGCCCATTGGTGGGCGCATATAACCCCGGGTGGCCCTGCTTGGAACCGCGGCCACCAACGATTCCTGACGTGGACCCGCGGCCCCAGCCGAACGGCGATAGGCGAGGCACACTGCCGGCGCGCGGGGCGCGGTTGGGATGATGTGGCGGGCCTTTGTTGTTTTGGGCACACACATGAAGTGGCCGGGCCTTACTTACTTAGCCAACCCGATTAAATCGTTTGGAACCAACTAATTGGTTCTCCGGATTTGTTGGGTGTTTTGATAACGGGTAGTTTGGCTTTGGAGCCTTTTCCTACTTAAATTTGATATTTCACTCCCAAGGTGCCATGATCTTCAACGATATCTTCACTCTATAGTTCTCTATTTCTTGCATGGAAAAATAGAGGACTTTTGTCAGCATTTGCGGCATTTCGTAGTGCGAGGTTCCTTCACCTGTGATCCCTTTCGTCGCGTTCGGTGCGGAGGCTCCCTTGGCTTCGGGCCGACCATCGTTTTGACGATTTCGGGCAGTTCGTCATGGAGGCCTTGCGATTTCGTGCGTGATTGTTGCTTCAATTTCCATACTTTGGACGGTTCCTGAGGCACTGCTGACCCGTATTTG
This sequence comes from Tillandsia leiboldiana, assembly GCA_029204045.2. Taxonomy (NCBI): domain Eukaryota; kingdom Viridiplantae; phylum Streptophyta; class Magnoliopsida; order Poales; family Bromeliaceae; genus Tillandsia; species Tillandsia leiboldiana. The sequence goes on along the minus strand of JAQNDB010004217.1, from coordinate 22,479 downwards.
CAGTGACGGCACATGTCAACGGAGTATTTGGTCGATTACCCTCGGTTCCCGGAAATTTAGAGTTGCTAATCGACTTTTAATTACGCGTCGCGAAATGGATCATCGTTGGCTATTTGGCAATTTTTTCAGTTTTGGAAAAAATGAAAATCCTTTTTTTCAGCAAACATTGGACGATTTTTTTACTTGGAGATGTTGAGGGGCGTCGAGGCAACTCATTTTGAAACTGAGATACGAAGATCAGGGTTTTGCGTGGCAGAGGTACTCGTTTCGATAACTCGATTCAGGGTAAGGTGTTAGATTTTCTGCAGTCCCTTTTGTTACGGAATTTGAGTTGGCGTAGTTTCGTGAAAGTCTCAAGTCTTGAAGATTGAAGGTGAAGAAAGTTGGATCATTTAACTCAATCTCAAGAAAGAAGAATTCAAAAGGATCAGGTATGTTTAACTAAAGAATTTGTGTGATCCGAATACTTCTTGTAGTGTAGAAACACTTGGAAGAATCTTTCATTGCATTAAAAAATCAAAAACTGGACTTGGGACTTGTTCAGGATCCGGATCAGGTTGTTCGATCCGGATCCCGAAGGTGGGTTCGTTCATACATCGACGCAATCCGGATCGTAGTCTCTTGATCCGGATCCCGAACGTTGATGTTTGGTGAACTGTATGAACGATCCGGATCGTAGTCACATGATCCGGATCCCGAACCTTCGTTTTTCTGGAATTGGCTGTTTTGTTATGACGATCCGGATCCTAGTTATCACGATCCGGATCGCCGTCCGTAAAAATCCAGAAAATGGCAGGTTTTTGATTCTTATCTCCTTCCTAGGGTTTCTAACCTATAAATACACCCTATGACTCCTTTTCTAGGGTGAATCCACATAGCCGTCATTTTCATATATCATCTTATACGGCTATAGATCCACATATAGAGAAGAAAGGAAATCATTAGAGAATACTCTATGTTTCTTCATCTATATTGATTAGTTTGATTCTAGGTTTTCATACTCACATCTTGAGTTGAATCAAAACTAATGATACTTAGATGGTATTTCCGATCTATCTTTGATCTAAGTATTCGGTGGATCATCACCACCCAAAACAACGATTTACCCCAAAAATCGGCGCGTGGATTCGCGTGTCCTTGTGGATTCAAGGTTCAATCGCTCTCGTGGATTCGGAGCGAGGCACGTTCGTGGATTCGAACGGTGCTATTGGGTGAAGACCGTGGATTCGGTCGGACGTCGTGGATTCGACGTTGGACGCCGTGGATTTCGGCGTTGGGCGCAGATCGTGGATTCGAGAAGCGTCGGAGCGAGCGGAGGAAGATCCTCTAGGAGCGTATGGAAAAGGTTGAGTCGTAAGTGTGTACGGTAAATCACCTTGTACGTGTTTCAATTCTAGTGGATTCCTGCCGTGTTATTGGTCCCGTGGTTTTTTACCTCCGGTGATGGAGTTTTCCACGTAAAAATCTTGCGTATTATTTTATTTTCCGCATTGGGTTGTATCGCAACGATTTTTGGAGTGTTTATACGTTTACACCTATTCACCCCCCTCTAGGTGTTTCTTCCACTATTTAGATCCGTATTATATACGACCCAACAAGTGGTATCAGAGCGGGAATAGGGTTGTGAACAATGGTTGAAGGTGGAAACATCAATCGACCCCCTTTCTTTGATGGAACAAATTATGCGTACTGGAAAGTACGGATGAAAGCCTTTTTATCTTCCATCGACGAAAGGGTGTGGCATTCAATTGAATCAGGATGGACTAATCCAACTGAACTTATCTCTGATGTTCACACCTTAAAACCTAGGTCGAAATGGACCAAGGAAGAGTTTGAGTTATCCTCTTACAATGGCAAGGGAATTAATGCTATTTTTAATGCCTTATCTCAAACTGAATTCTCTCGCGTCTCGGCATGTGAGACTGCGAAAGAAATCTGGGATGTTCTCCAAGTTACACATGAGGGAACTAACCTCGTGAAGATTCAGAAACTGCAGATGCTTACGAGCAAGTTTGACTCTATTTTGATGGCAGAAAATGAATCTTTCACGGACTACTATACACGATTGCAAGACATCGTAAACTCATGTGCTAATCTGGGAGAGAAGATTCCAGAATTTAAGATTGTAAGAAAAATCTTAAGAACTCTTCCTGAACGATTTCGCCCAAAGGTTACTGCCATTGAAACTATTAAACACCCGGACGAAATACGTGTAGAAGAATTAGTTGGTTCATTACAAACTTATGAAATGACTTTTAATACTAACAATTCTTCTGAAAAAGCATCCACTTCTAAGTCTTCAGGTTATGCGTTGAAAACAACTAAGGAAGAAGACGTGGATACATCCTCCTCGGACGATGACGAGAACCTTTCTATGGAGGAATTTGAGAAGCAGCTCGCTCTCTTGACAAGGAATTTTCGCCGCAACTTTCGAAGGGGTAATTCAAGCAAATCTCCATCCTTCAGAAAGTGGAACAAAGGCAAGGGTACTCCAAGTCACAAGTCAAGAAAGCAGGAGAACTTCTCAAAGGATAAGAAAAGTTCAGAAGGACAACTGCAATGCTTCAAATGTCGAGGCTACGGCCACATTGCAACGGAGTGTCCTAACAAGTATCCGGCAAAGAAGAAGGCGATGCAAGTCGTCACTTGGGATGACAACTCAACGTCAAATGAGTCGTCTTCAAGTGATGAAGAAAAGAGCTCCACCGCATTCCACGCGTCCGTATCTTCACCCTTCATGTGCTTTATGGCAAATACATCTGAGTCGTTGTCCAACTCCACTGTTGAAAAGAACGCAACGGACAACGAATCGGATGATTCGGAAGGTGAAGATTTTGCTCTAGCCTACCACAGACTTTTGAGGGACTCAAAGAAAGTGGCTAAGCAAAACAAGAGTTTGAGAGGGAGATTGCATGATCTCGAAGAAGAAGCAAAAAGAGCGACTTCTCTCTCAAACGCTCTTGAAGTGGAAAGGGAAAACCTGATAAAAGAAAATGCTTCCCTTCAAGAGTCCAATGAGCAACTTGAAAAGGAACATACAAATCTGGTGGATAACGCGAATCACTTTTCAAAGCTCTACAACGAGGCTCGACAGGATAACCTGGAAATGACAAAGACCATTTTCCAACTCAAGAATGACTTACAGCGATTCTCTTCAGGAAGGAGTAAGTTGGATAGACTTCTTGGTCTTGGTCAATCAAATAGGTTCGGCCTCGGATACACTCAAACTGGAAACAGTCCAAGTTTGAGTGGGACAGTTTTTGTGCCTCAGTCGGTATCTCCTCCTCCGACACCGGAATTCAAGACAAACAACGACAACAAACCTACTTCATCCTCTTTGGGATCGTCAAGATCTAAGGTATGTTTTCGTTGTGGTGTTTCAGGGCACATAAGAAGATTTTGCAAGACGGGAGTCGAACGCTCATCTCAAGCACCTCTTGCATCAACTACCAAAAAGGCTCCTTTCCGGAAATCAAAGCAAAACTTTTCAAATGAAAGAGACTTGGTAGTTCACCGAGCAAGACGACTTCATCAAGGAGCAACAATCGTTTTAACAAGATGCTTTCACCTAGGCACAAAACTTCACGACCATTACAGACGCATTCCAAAAAGGTTTGGGTGCGCAAAGGTGAAATTTTCCCTTGTCTTGTTTCCAATATTTCCTTGCATGCATATGATAGCTCGTCTTGGTATCTGGATAGCGGGTGTTCCCGTCACATGACCGGTGACAAAAATAGTTTTCAAAATCTTGAGAAAATCTCCGGAGGACACGTTGTTTTCGGAGACGGTCGATCTTCCAAAATTGTTGGAAAAGGGACGGTAGCTATTCCAGATGGCCCGATTTTGAAAAACGTCTTATTTGTTGATGGCCTTAAGACTAACCTCATAAGCATAAGTCAACTTTGCGACAATGGTTTTCAGTTAACTTTTCATCGGTTGAATGCGTTGTAACTGATAAGGACCATGCTTTCTTTCTAAAAGGGGTTAGATCTGAAAAACAATTGTTATGTGTTCCTAATAAATTTTCTGAAAATTGTAACTTAGCCGCTTTGAATAATGAAACTCTTTGGCATGAAAGGCTAGGTCACTTAAATTTTAAGGAACTTACTAGAATTTCAAACAAGGACGTGGTCAAGGGGATTCCAAAGCTTTTATTTAAACAAAACGTTGTGTGTGGTGGTTGCCAAAAGGGAAAACAGTCTAGGACTGCACACAAGAACTTGAACCACGTTGGTACAAAACGGCCCCTTGGAACTTTTGCACATGGACTTAATGGGGCCGACCCGTCAACCATCTTTGGGAGGTAAATGGTACATCTTTTTATTGGTTGATGATTTCTCTCGGTTTTCATGGGTAGCATTTTTAAGAGAGAAAGCTGATACGTTTGACTCTTTTCATGAGATTTGCCATCGTATTATGATTGAAAAGAATGAAAAGATCATTCGTGTTAGAAGTGATAGGGGTGGAGAATTCATAAATTCAAAATTCATTAACTTTTGTACTTCAAATGGCATTAAACATGAATTCTCGGCACCCTATACACCTCAGCAGAATGGTGTTGTTGAGCGCAAAAACAGGGTTGTCCAAGAGATGGCGCGTGTGATGCTTCATAGCCGGAAATTACCGCTACATTTTTGGGCTGAAGCTGTGAACACCGCTGTCTATGTCATTAACAGAGTGTATTTGCGCCCAGGAACCTTGAATACACCATATGAGCTGTGGTTTAGTAGAAAACCGGATATCAAGTACTTTCGTATCTTCGGGAGTCGATGTTACATCTTACGTGACCGTGAAAATCTTGGAAAGTTCGACTCTCGAAGTGATGAAGGGATCTTTTTGGGTTATTCTACGAATAGCAGAGCATATCGAGTATTTAACATTGAATCTAAGACGATCGTAGAATCTATAAATGTTAAAGTAGATGAAGCTTCTCATTTTGAATCTGAAAAATCTACCCTCGATATCTCTCTAGATGATGATTCTCCTGCTAGTGCATCTTCTCATAATAACTTCCAATATTAATGATGCATCTAATGGTTCTTCTAGTTTATCTGATCTGCAGGAATCATCTCGTGTACCTCCGAGTACTCCGTTTCAACAAACGCTACGAATCTCCAAGGATCATCCGGAATCGAACATCATTGGAGATCCACAAGAAGGAGTTAGAACTCGAAGGCAGTTGGTTTGCGGATTTGCTTGCTACGTATCTTTAATCGAACCAAAGACAATAGATGAAGCTCTTCAGGATGACTACTGGATTAAAGCAATGCAGGAAGAGCTCCATCAATTTGAGCGAAACAAAGTCTGGGAATTAACGAAGCCTCCAAAGCAACATAATGTGATAGGTACCAAATGGATCTTCAAGAACAAGAAAGATGAAGATGGTACTATCATCAGGAACAAGGCACGACTAGTTGCTCAAGGCTACTCTCAAGTAGAAGGTATAGACTTTGACGAAACTTTCGCCCCTGTAGCTAGACTCGAGTCCATTCGTATATTGTTTGCTATTGCTTGTCATTTTAAAATCAAATTATTTCAAATGGACGTCAAGAGCGCATTTCTAAATGGGTTTTTAAATGAGGAAGTTTATGTAGCTCAACCGAAAGGTTTTGTAGATCATAAACAACCTAACCATGTTTTTCGTTTGAAAAAGGCTCTTTACGGTCTGAAACAAGCACCGCGAGCATGGTACGAAAGGTTAACAAAGCACCTTTTGGAGAAGGGCTATACTCGAGGGGGAGCTGACAGGACTCTCTTTGTGAAGCATTATCAAAATAATTTCATTGTAGCACAAATCTATGTCGATGACATTGTATTTGGTGCAACAAAAGATAATGATGCTTCTAAATTCGCGGAGACCATGGAAAGCGAATTTGAGATGTCCATGATGGGCGAACTGTCTTATTTTCTTGGATTGCAAATTAAACAAAATGATGAAGGTATTCACTTGAGTCAATCCAAGTATGCACTGGAGTTGGTCAAAAAATTTGATCTAGAAAATTGTAAAGATTTTCCAACTCCAATGGGAACTAGCCACAAGGGACTTGGAAGTGAATCACATAGTGAGAATGTAGACGAGAACTGTATAGAAGTATGATTGGAAGTCTACTTTACCTCACGGCTAGTCGCCCGGATATATCCTTTAGTGTTGGGATTTGCGCGAGATATCAATCAGCACCAAAGGAGGTTCACCTGAAAGCGGTGAAACGGATCATCCGGTACATCAAAGGATCAATTAATTTCGGAATTTGGTATCCTATGGGAACAAGTCTGGACATTGTTGGATACTCAGATGCCGATTGGGCAGGATCAGTGGATGATCGGAAAAGCACGAGTGGTGCATGCTTCTATCTTGGCCATTGCCTTGTTGCATGGCACAGTAAAAAGCAGAATTGCATAGCACTCTCGACTGCCGAAGCGGAATACATTTCAGCTGGAAGTTGCTCAACTCAACTCATTTGGATGAAAAGCGTATTGAGTGACTTCCGCATTTCAGCATCTTCGGTAACAATTCTTTGTGACAACACAAGTGCAATTAACATTTCTAAAAACCCTGTGTTGCACTCTAGAACAAAACATATTGAACTTAGATATCATTTTCTTAGAGAGCTAGTTGAATCAAATACTCTTCAACTTTCATATATTTCAACTGAAGATCAATTAGCTGACTTTTTAACAAAACCTTTGGATCAAAAACGTTTTATTCATTTGCGAAAAGCAATTGGTATGCTTTCTTTGAAATAAACTTCTTTTTGAAACCTTTGCTTAAAATAGGTTTTGTATTTGTTTTGTTCTATTCTATATCTATGTTTATACATAGGATAGTAATTGAGCATAGATCTTAATTGACTTTAATTGCATCTGTTCACACATTTAGAAATTTATTATGCTTCTGCCATCATAATATTTCTTTGTTGCAATGATCGTTTATGTTAATTAAATCATCTTCTAAAGTGATCAAAGTCAATTTCTCTCTCAAAGATCTCTTGGTATAGTCATTATCTTATTTGACTGTTTAGTCGAGTATGAAATCGAGATCAATTTTTGGTTGAATACTTTATATCTTAAATAATTGATAGCCAATTGAGGGGGAGTCAAAGATAATGTAAAATGCTCAAAAGATGTGGAAAGAGTTACATCCCAATGAGGAGTGTGAAAACTACCACCACATGGAGGAAAGAGCTACCACCTCGGTCGTCCGAGTATTGTGTGCAGCTACCACATGTATACCAAGCATGGTTGTTCAAATTTTTGATTAAGTAAAATGCATGTTGAAATACTTGACTCTGTCAAATTTCAAGGTTGGTATAAGGTGGGATTTTAAAGAAAGATGCTCAAAGAGCCACTCTCTTCAACAGATTGTCTAGAAATATTATCTACCATATTTGGGATTTCAAACATCTATTGATCTTTGTATTTCATTTTCTTTACCGAATTGATTATTTGATAAAGGCATTACTCATAAGATCAAGTTAGATGTAATTGAAGGTGTTCAACTTTAAGGGATTTAATTCTTGTAAATTTTCGTTTCATTTTTGGATATTACTGATAGATTTGGCATAATCTAATTCTTGTTGTGTGAAACGATGCGTTTTGTTTAAAGTTGATACACCTTTGTGCTTACAATCTTTTTCTGGTTTTTCTTGAATTTCTCTGAAATTTTTCTAAAGAAAAAGTTGGGGCCGATCCGGATCGGGCAAGGTGATCCGGATCCCGAACGCAGGTTTTCTCCTGCGGGCTGACAATCCGGATTGGACCTGCCGATCCGGATCCCGAACGCAGTTTTTTCACTGCGGGTAGCCGATCCGGATCGCAAGCTCGGGAGGATCCGGATCGCGGCTAGGTTTTTATAAAGAACAAAAGGGTTTTGATTTCTTTTACTCCAATCTTTTGTTCAAAAGTTTCCAGAGCGCTTCTCTCTAGATTTCATCGTCCTTGGAAGCTTTCTAACTCAAGTTCTTCAGTTCCAAGTAAGTTTATTGATCAAAATCTCGGTTTTTCACCGTTTTTCTCTTTTCCTCCTCAAACGTACGAAATTCTTGGATCGATTTTGTTTGTGGATGGTTTTTGATCAAATTTCTTTTGAAATAAGAACTCTGGGTTGTTTAGTTTTGATTATATGCTAGGTTTTCTCCTGATTAACGGATTTTTAGGCTTCGATTTCTAAAATTTCGGTTTTAGGGCATATAATAAGGATTTTCGAAATTCATGCAATTGATCTATTTTCAGAAGTCCTTTTGCAAAACTAATTTGATTCTTAGTCTCTCTACATGATAATGATTCTTTGGATACAATTTTTCAATTTTTGAAAACTAAGAATTTTTGTGTTCTTGAGTTGGTTTTCACAGGATTCCTTTTCTCAAGAAACCAATAGCAATGGTGATCACTTGGATTGTTTTCCTACTTGCTGCTATGGTACATACGAGAGATACTGCCAAGCCTAAGAAGGCTAAGAAAGCAAAGAAGACTAAGGTTGATTCCGACACTGAATCAGAGACAGAGTCGATTGACTGGGATAACATCGAAATTGAGCAAGCTGCTCCCATTGTCTCCAAAGGGAAAGCAACTGCTGAAGCTTCAAAACCTACTGCAGCTGAAAAAGGGAAAGCACCAATGGAACCAAGTCCAGTTGGAACAAAAAGAAAAACTGGTGCGAGAAAAAGAGGGAGTGCACAAGGAATCTCCATTGAGCAACCAGCACAGCAAGCACCTCCACAAGAAGTTGTCAGCTCGGCTAGAATAAAGGTTTTTGAAAACAGAGAATGCATTGGAGAAAGGCATGTTGATGTAAAAGCCTTAAAGAAGCGTTCTCAGACGTTTGGGACTTTGTTTGACCAAATAGGTCTTGCTTCCATTTGCAATTTCCCGGAGACCACCGGGTATTGTCTTCACTCAGTGAGGATGTTTTATCAGAATGCCTGCTATCTAGTTGATCAGGAAAGCGGGCGTCGGGATTTTCAAACTTTAGTCAAGAATGTCAGAATCAAAGTAACGCCTCAGCTAATTGGTGAAGTACTTGGGATGGACGCCCGAGCCGATGGCACTCATTACCTGAAGAATCAAGTTTTCAACACCTTCTCCTGGAGAGTGGTAGTTGATGGAATCTGTGTTCCAGATACTCGGTCGACAGGAAACTCCGTTTTCTCGAAAGAACTACGACCAGAGTACCGCATCTTAAATCTTATTGTTTGTTACAATATTCTTCCAAACATGAACACAAAGGTTCTTCGGTGGGAAAGAATGATATTTCTTTATCTACTCGGAAATCCCGCAGCAGCAATGGGAGCTAACTTAAACATTCCCTACATCATCTGGTCAAGGATGGCACGATATGTGGAGCAAGCTCATCCGTCAGAGAGACTACCTTTTCCAATGATCATCATGCGCATTCTTCGCAAATTTAAAGCTGACACAAATGCGAGTTCCTATCTGCACAGTCTAGGAACAATCAATGACACGACAATTGTAAAGTCTCTTTCGACGAAGCCAGATGAACCTTTCATACCTCTTCACCGGCAACGAGAACAACGACAACAAGCAACAACCTCTGCACCGGCAGCAGCTCCTCCAGTTCAACCAGCACCTCCGGCACAAGAAGCACCACAATCAACTTCTGATGATGATGCTTCTGTTACCTCAATCTATAAAGAACAGCAAAGGCTCTCCAACGAGCAAGAACGTATATCAAATGAACTGATTGAGGTAAAGGAAGAAATAAAGAAGGTAAATAAAAAGCAATCAGCAATGAACAAGCGGATAAAGAAGATTTTCCAAATCCTCGGCTGTATCAGTTCAGACGAGTCTGAATGATCCGTATCCTTCTAATTTCTGTTTTTATGCATATGTTTAAATCCTACTGTTGTGCAAGTTTTTTTTTTTTTATGTTTTAATTTGAGATTTTAGTTCTCGAACTTAAACTGTTAACCATTCTCTCCACTTCTGTAATCTTTGGCTTTATTTGTGACAAAAAGGGGGAGAGAGTTTAGAACAATGATTTGAACAATGAACAATGAATGATGGTATGAATGATGAAATATCAAGGTAAGTATGATCTCAACTTGAGGTTTTTTCGTCTGTATGAATGCATGCCTCGACTAACTATTTGCTAACTATTTGGGCATGTAATATATCTAACAAGTTGATGTTCACTAACAAGTTTGTGACACTTGGTTTTTGATTGCATAGAAGATATGTTGGTTCTTAACTCTGATCAATTACATATCTATATATATATAAGTTTGTCACAAACATGTTCATGACATTTGGTTTTTACGTGCAAAGAAGATATGTTGGTGTTTCTTTAACTATGATCAGTTTACATATCTGAATATAAATGTCATGGTAAGTATAAATGAGTTTAAACTTCATCTCTGTTTGTGGTTTTTGAATAATACAAAATTCTTGAGGTATCTAACGATTTCTTTTGTCAAGAATGATTTCTTTTTGCAGAGAGTACAGATGTCTAAGTCTAGAGTCTGTTTTAGGAGTTTAACTCATGTATTGTATTTTGGATCTTCATTGTAAATTTTTGTTGTATGGTGATAGCAACAAAAATATCTTTTTGAATTTTCTTTAGTGGATCTATGTTTTGTCACGAAACCGCCAAAGGGGGAGATTGTTACGGAATTTGAGTTGGCGTAGTTTCGTGAAAGTCTCAAGTCTTGAAGATTGAAGGTGAAGAAAGTTGGATCATTTAACTCAATCTCAAGAAAGAAGAATTCAAAAGGATCAGGTATGTTTAACTAAAGAATTTGTGTGATCCGAATACTTCTTGTAGTGTAGAAACACTTGGAAGAATCTTTCATTGCATAAAAATCAAAAACTGGACTTGGGACTTGTTCAGGATCCGGATCAGGTTGTTCGATCCGGATCCCGAAGGTGGTTCGTTCATACATCGACGCAATCCGGATCGTAGTCTCTTGATCCGGATCCCGAACGTTGATGTTTGGTGAACTGTATGAACGATCCGGATCGTAGTCACATGATCCGGATCCCGAACCTTCGTTTTTCTGGAATTGGCTGTTTTGTTATGACGATCCGGATCCTAGTTATCACGATCCGGATCGCCGTCCGTAAAAATCCAGAAATGGCAGGTTTTTGATTCTTATCTCCTTCCTAGGGTTTCTAACCTATAAATACACCCTATGACTCCTTTTCTAGGGTGAATCCACATAGCCGTCATTTTCATATATCATCTTATACGGCTATAGATCCACATATAGAGAAGAAAGGAAATCATTAGAGAATACTCTATGTTTCTTCATCTATATTGATTAGTTTGATTCTAGGTTTTCATACTCACATCTTGAGTTGAATCAAACTAATGAATACTTAGATGGTATTTCCGATCTATCTTTGATCTAAGTATTCGGTGGATCATCACCACCCAAAAAACAACGATTTACCCCAAAAATCGGCGCGTGGATTCGCGTGTCCTTGTGGATTCAAGGTTCAATCGCTCTCGTGGATTCGGAGCGAGGCACGTTCGTGGATTCGAACGGTGCTATTGGGTGAAGACCGTGGATTCGGTCGGACGTCGTGGATTCGACGTTGGACGCCGTGGATTCGGCGTTGGGCGCAGATCGTGGATTCGAGAAGCGTCGGAGCGAGCGGAGAAGATCCTCTAGGAGCGTATGGAAAAGGTTGAGTCGTAAGTGTGTACGGTAAATCACCTTGTACGTGTTTCAATTCTAGTGGATTTCTGCCGTGTTATCGGTCCCGTGGTTTTTTACTCCGGTGATGGAGTTTTCCACGTAAAAATCTTGCGTGTTATTTTATTTTCCGCATTGGGTTTTATCGCAACGATTTTTGGAGTGTTTATACGTTTACACCTATTCACCCCCCTCTAGGTGTTTCTTCCCCTATTTAGATCCGTATTATATACGACCCAACATGTGTAACGGGCGCGTGTCCCGCGCCTGGGGGGCGCGCGGTGTAACGCGCCAGTGTGGCGGGCGCGTTACCGCACGCCGCGTGGCACCGTGGGCGCGCGCGAGGACCGGGCGCGCGCACCCATGCGCCGTGGACCGGCGGTTGTGGCCTCCCATTGGCCGGCGCCGTGGACCGGGCCCGTGGACCGGGACCGTGGACCACCTCTTTCTCTTTTCTTTTTCTTCTTCTTCTTTCTCCCCCGAGCGCCATTTCTTCTCCTCTTTCTTTTCTTCCTTCTTCACCCGAGCGAGAGAGGGAGTGAGGAGGAGATTTTTGGGGGTTGTGGCGGTGCGCCGTGGACCTCGCGGAGCGCGCAAGGTGTTCCAAACGGGTCGGTTGGGCGGTGCGACGCGTCGAGGTTGGTCCCGCACTTTGTTTTTTTGGTGTTTTTAGCACAGTTTTGGAGCGTTCTTTTGAACAGTGTTTTAACCCTCTTGCTCTTATCTGTGTTAGGGACTGTGTTTTACTGCACTGTTTTGCGTGCGGTCCCCGACGGCGTGCACCGTTTTGCGTGCGGACTCCGTTTTGCGCGCGGGTCTCGGCACAGTGCTTCGTTTTGCGTGCAGACTCCGTTTTGCGCGCGGGTTTCGGCACCGTGCTCCGTTTTGCGTGCGGTCCCCGACGGCGTGCACCGTTTTGCGTGCAGACTCCGTATTGCGCACGGGTTTCGGCACCGTGCTCCGTTTTGTGTGCAGACTCTGTTTTGCGCGCGGGTTTCGACATAGTGCATCATTTTGCGTGCGGATCGCGTGGAGGCCAATTGCAAGTGTCTACGAGCAATTGGTGGCAAATCGAGGTGGGTGGCCTTGCTTTCAGGATCTATGGACTGTGCTCTAATTCTATTGATATAGAATCATGCATGATAGTGGTTGGACTTGGTAGCATGCTAGAATTTGAATGTTATTATTCCTTGTTTAATCTGTTGATCGTTTGATCTCTTCTACTTCCTACCGCCTGTTAAATATCTGTTATCTTGGAACCTGACCTAGCACCCCTGTCATATGTTGCATGTGTAACCAGACCAGTAGAAAACCCTCACTTGGGCTAGGGTTATTTATGTTTAGACATCCACACTTTATGTTTCATTCCTGGACTTAGTGTTATCCTCGCCCGGGTAGTGGGCCGAGCGGTCGGGACTTCTTTTAGTGTGGGATGCGTTTGCACTCGTGCTTGGGAGCAGAGTGGAGTCTGGTAGATGTAGTGTACCGCTTGTCTGTACCGGGAACCGTTTTGGGTAAACGGTGGTCCCGGGAGGTCTTGTTTTCCCCTGTTGGTGTTGTCGCCAATGTGTTAGTGGGTGTAGTTTACTAGTGTTAGCCGGACCTAGAACCCAGAACCCTTTTCGACATACACATGATTTTAGTCTACCAATGTTTTCTTCCAAGCATCGAAGGGCCGCTGGAGTCTGTTCTTGTTTGATTGGACAAAGGCATCAGCCCTTCGGGGCTTGGGTAAAACACTTATTTTTCTAACTGTTTTTGTAAAGAGAACTAAAATCATTAAATATGGATTTCTTCTAGATCAAATGATTTTCAATAACAAATGTCACCTTTTTCTTGTAAATCTCCCCACTCGAAAGGATTCGAGTGATCCGGGTTCTAGGGGCCGTTCCGTTGTCGGGACGAAAGCCACGGGGGCCGAGCCTGGAACCTGTTCTTGTTTGATAGGGTTGTAGGTGTAGGTCTCCCGGGACTTTCGGGCCCTGTTGGTGTTTTCTGCGTGTCGTACCGAGGTTATTGTGTTCCCGAACTATAAGGGATCGGGAACTTCGATAGGCGGAGCCTAGAGTCTGTTCTTGTTTGATAGGGTTCTTAGCACCGGTCTATCGGGTTTCCGAACCCTTATGGTGTCGGTCTTTCCTGTGAGTTTAGTGTTCTGTTGTGGGAGCCGTCTGGTGGACGGTGGCCCCAGCTGTGTGGTTTTCCAGCCTGTGGTTGAGAGTTGGTGTTGTTGGTCGATCTTGTGATCGTGGTTTGGACTATAGCCTGCATGAGCCATATTTGAGCTCGACAGAGATACGCGGATACTTTCCTCGGTGGGGTCGCTCCCCTCGAGAGCCACTCCGGAGTTGGGCCTGTTACTTGCTATCGCGACTTGTCGACGCCGTCCCTCTGACTGTGCCAGTTAGTGGCAGTCACGGACACCCTACGGTAGACCCGTCCTGTTGAGGATGTGCGGCAGTAGGTGGGCGCAGGTTTGACTGGACCCTTTGAGGCAGTCAGTTTAGATTTGGTGAGTTTACTGTGTGTGTTAGTAGATGCATCATGTTCCATCTGTTCCTTTTCTTGAGCATCTAGATAGAGGCATAGTAGCTGTAGAGTTACTTTTCCAGCCATTTCATTTCAGTATTATATTGTTACTTTATGCCTCTAGTAGACTTAGTGGGCAGACCGTCGGGCTTGTTGGCGGCACCCACTGAGAACTACTTGGGACGTAGTTCTCACACCCATCGTGGTGTATTTTCCCACAGGGACTTCTACTCCTGTTCCTGCTGCTCCTGTTGCTGCTTCTTCTGATCGAGGTAAGGGAGTCGCGAGATAGTTCCCTACCAGTCATCGTCCAGAGAGTAGATGTACCCCCGGTCTTGTTTGAGAGTTTATGTTGAGCGACCTTGTAGTGAGGTATAGAGTTGTATTTTATTTTACTGCTTGAGAGACTTATGTACTTTTGGTGAGGACCTTGTGTTGTATATAGCATTTATTTCTAGCAGCTTTACTTTCAGCTCTGATATCTGTATAGTATAGATGCTCTTTTGCAGGTTAGTCGCTTCGTCTATACGGGGCTTCCCGTATGGGCGACGGATCTGTTGGCGAGCCCGGGTCGCAGTTTCGACCCCGGGGCATGACAGATTAGGTGGTATCAGAGCCTAGGTTGTAGGTCGTGGTGGACTTAGAAACCCTAGGCTTGTGGTTGGACATTAGGATGACTACGTGAGAGTCGTGACTTATAGCGAGAGTCCTGATTGAGTTTCATACCTCTCCCAAGAGACGGGATGAGTGATTGGCATGTTTATTCTCCTAAGTGATTATGTTGGCTGCAGACAACATAATGCTATGGAATGGGTGACATGTCTTAGACTTTCGCTGGATTGGGTCGTATGGTTGTTGTGTCCTGATGTTTGTTATTGTGCAGTGGACTACGATGCCTCTGAGACGTCGTGCAGTGTGGTGAAGAGGGCACATCCCGCATCTGATGGGTACCCGAGCAGCGGGAGGCAGAGCTATCCGAGCAGAGCGAGACCCAGGGTTATGGACCCAGATGTTACCGATGTCGGAGGCTGTCCGATGCCAGGAGTAGGCCATGGAACGTTTGATGCGCCTGTTGGAGCAGAGAACACAGCCAGTTGCAGTACTGCTTGAGAGTCCTCCAGCACCTCCTTCCTATGCAGTGGCATATGCAGTTGTACTAGTGGCACCGATGGAGCGAGCAACCCCCTCCGTGTCGACGAGTAGTGCCGAGGCACCGAGGTAGGGTGGATGGCGGATAGTAGATAAACTTTGGGACATCATCGGTCGATAGGGCCAGTCCCGGCAGTCCGATCCACCCCGATTTGCAGGTTTGAGCTTGGAGCAGTGGGAGGCTGAAAACTGGATAGCAATAATGGAGAAGCTTCAGGTACACTTGGCTACGCACTTTTGGGAAGAGGACGCCGAGATTTGGTGGCGTCGAGTTCGTCCTGCTGGACCACCGAGAGTGCAGTTGTTGACTTGGAACCAGTTTCGTGCTTAACTGCTCAAGGCCTTCTTTCCTGACAGTGTAAGCAGAAACTGGAAGGGGATCCTAGACGCCTGCAGCAGGGGAGTCGACCTCTTCTGGAGTACGTTCGCGAGTTTTGCGATTGTTGAGCAGTGTACCCCATGTCGCCCAGGATGAGGCCCAGGAAGTTGAGCTAGTTGAGAGAGGACTGCATCGGAATATCTATCACTTGGTGTATTCTAGACGAGTGCCGACGTTAGATGCAGCGATTGAGCAGGCTCCGTGGGTTGACCGAGGATCAGTGATCACGTCAGAGAGAGACGGAGCGCCAGGGACCAGCTCCGGGGAGAGACATCCAGTGCCGCCTGAGTTTGGATAGTTGAGTAGATCGAGACCCCCGGGGCCGCCATGATCCCAGTCTGAGGGTCGTGAGTCTCAGAGGAGACAGAGACCAGGAGGTTCTCCACAGCCGATGTATCAGCAGCAGCAGCGGGATGACTATGTCATTTGTGGTAGGCCGCATTCTGCGTCGCAGTGTGACCACAGGCAGAGGCGATGTTTTTTTTGTGTGGACAGTCGGGGCATTTTCAGGCAGCATGCCCTCGAGCAGTACTTACAGCAATACCGCTTGCGACGGCACCCCCTCTACCTCTTCGGGATGAAGGAACTCCGCCGATTTACCGCCGGGCAGATAGGGATACGACGTCGGGGCAGACTGAGCGACGACCACCTACATCGAGCGGATGAGTCTGTACCGCCCGGTTGGAGGGCGCTACGGCAGTGGACCAGGTTGTCGCGGGCATGTTTTCTTTACAGCAGTTTGGGTTGAGTGTTTTCGGCTTTCCTGTCTGGACTGGAGGTAGAGTTGTTACCACGTGCACTAGAGGTACAGGTTCCTGTTGGTGTTGTGCATGTGGGGGAGCCTTGTGGATTGTGTCCAGTACTGTCGAGACTTGGAATTATACCGACAGGTGTTACAGTTCAGGGGCAGCTCCACGACTCAGATTGAGCACACTGGATGGACCAGTTGTTGCGGTATTGTTCAACGGCTAATTGTGGAATGAGATCAGTTAACCTTCCGCGAGTTGGACTAGAGGAGTTCATTTTCATAGATCACCGGGGTATCCTTCCTTCAGCTGTGGCTTCAGCGGTTTGCGGCTTGGTGCTACTTTTGGATCGTTGGCGACGATTAGGACTAGAGGTTGTGTCCGTAGGGGTCGCGATTAGATCGTAGCTTTCGTTTTGTTGCCACGGCAGGAACGACTTCAACACTTCTCTCCCTTTTCTCGCCGGTGTGCTGAAATTTTCGAACGGAACGAAAACTTTGAAAGACTGCTCCAGAAATGGAGACGGTGCCCGAACCTGTTCTTGTTTGATTGGGGCAAGGGCATTGGTGCTTTCGAAATTTTCGAACTTTTCATTAATTTCAGCCGTTTTCTAAATTGAGAGTTGTGGTTGACGACTTTCGGCTGGTGGGGCCTTTACCCTTCTTGTTGGTTGTGTTGGCGTAGTACGTGTAGTATTGGACGAGTAGAGTTGGTCGTTCTTCCTTGTCCTCTGTCCTTTGGAACTTCTGAGTTTTTCCAGCTTTCAGACTCCTGGCCGTGTGGAACTCGCTTCGCGGAGTGTGCGTAGCGACTGGGGAGATGGAGACGGTGTTGATGGATACTTACTTGTGGCTTCGGAACTCCCCTTTTGGGCTGTGTTAGTTTCGAGGACGAAACTTTCTGTTAGTGGGGGAGAGCTTGTGAGGTCCCGAGATCCCCCGCGTAGAGTTTGCTGGTTGTTGGCCAGCTTTGGTGGCCGTTGGGAGTGTTTGTGCGCATGTCGGGCCGAGAAATGGATTTTGTGGTGCAATTCGGGTTTTAGTTTGCATCACTGGAGGCCTGCGTGATGTGTCGGTGGTGTTTGTGCGCAATTTGGACACAAGTGTTGGACCTTGGGCTTAAAAGGAGATCCCGTGGAAAATTGGAGGACCCGTCGAGTGTTTGGAAGTGGTTTCGCGCGACGCAGATGTCAAATTTGGACTCCGGGCGAAGTTTGGATAAAAGATTACCCCTCCGGTTGCCTTCGGGAATTTTTAGAGTTGCAATTTGGCAAATCGGACTTCAGAATTGGGCCCGGCGCGGAAATCGGATCAAGTTGGCTATCCGGGGGCACTCCGCAATTTTCGGTTCAGAATTTGGAAAAATGGACATCGTTTTTGGATTCAGCGCGCGAAATCGCTAGGAATGGACTATTTACTTGTTTGGTTTGGAGCCCGGTTGAGTTGCACGTTTTCCCGAGGTGGCGCGCGGCTCGAGGCGGCGTACGGACGCGGGAATGCGCGCGTCTGGCGCGCATTGGGAACACGCACCTGCGCGGGTCAGCGCAGGGGCCGCCACGTGGCGGCCCCCCGTTGGCGCCCGCGCGAGCGCGGGGGCACGCGCGCCTGTTAACGGGCGCGTGTCCCGCACCTGGGGGGCGCGCGGTGTAACGCGCCCGTGTGGCGGGCGCGTTACCGCACGCCGCGTGGCACCGTGGGCGCGCGCGTGGACCGGGCGCGCGCACCCATGCGCCGTGGACCGGCGGTTGTGGCCTCCCATTGGCCGGCGCCGTGGACCGGGCCCGTGGACCGGGACCGTGGACCACCTCTTTCTCTTTTCTTTTTCTTCTTCTTCTTTCTCCCCCGAGCGCCATTTCTTCTCCTCTTTCTTTTCTTCCTTCTTCACCCGAGCGAGAGAGGGAGTGAGGAGGAGATTTTTGGGGGTTGTGGCGGTGCGCCGTGGACCTCGCGGAGCGCGCGAGGTGTTCCAAACGGGTCGGTTGGGCGGTGCGACGCGTCGAGGTTGGTCCCGCACTTTGTTTTTTCGGTGTTTTTAGCACAGTTTTGGAGCGTTCTTTTGAACAGTGTTTTAACCCTCTTGCTCTTATCTGTGTTAGGGACTGTGTTTTACTGCACCGTTTTGCGTGCGGTCCCCGACGGCGTGCACCGTTTTGCGTGCAGACTCCGTTTTGCGCGCGGGTTTCGGCACCGTGCTCCGTTTTGCGTGCAGACTCCGTTTTGCGCGCGGGTTTCGGCACCGTGCACCGTTTTTGCGTGCAGACTCCGTTTTGCGCGCGGGTTTCGGCACAGTGCATCGTTTTGCGTGCGGATCGCGTGGAGGCCAATTGCAAGTGTCTACGAGCAATTGGTGGCAAATCGAGGTGGGTGGCTTGTTTTCAAGATCTATGGACTGTGCTCTAATTCTATTGATATAGAATCATGCATGATAGTGGTTGGACTTGGTAGCATGCTAGAATTTGAATGTTATTATTCCTTGTTTTATCTGTTGATCGTTTGATCTCTTCTACTTCCTACCGCCTGTTAAATATCTGTTATCTTGGAACCTGACCTAGCACCCCTGTCATATGTTGCATGTGTAACCAGACCAGTAGAAAACCCTCACTTGGGCTAGGGTTATTTATGTTTAGACATCCACACTTTATGTTTCATTCCTGGACTTAGTGTTATCCTCGCCCGGGTAGTGGGCCGAGCGGTCGGGACTTCTTTTAGTGTGGGATGCGTTTGCACTCGTGCTTGGGAGCAGAGTGGAGTCTGGTAGATGTAGTGTACCGCTTGTCTGTACCGGGAACCGTTTTGGGTAAACGGTGGTCCCGGGAGGTCTTGTTTTCCCCTGTTGGGGTTGTCGCCACTGTGTTAGTGGGTGTAGTTTACTAGTGTTAGCCGGACCTAGAACCCAGAACCCTTTTCGACATACACATGATTTTAGTCTACCAATGTTTTCTTCCAAGCATCGAAGGGCCGCTGGAGTCTGTTCTTGTTTGATTGGACAAAGGCATCAGCCCTTCGGGGTTTGGGTAAAACACTTTTTTCTAACTGTTTTTCTAAAAGAACTAAAATCATTAAATATGGATTTCTTCTAGATCAAATGATTTTCAATAACAAATGTCACCTTTTTCTTGTAAATCTCCCCACTCGAAAGGATTCGAGTGATCCGGGTTCTAGGGGCCGTTCCGTTGTCGGGACGAAAGCCACGGGGGCCGAGCCTGGAACCTGTTCTTGTTTGATAGGGTTGTAGGTGTAGGTCTCCCGGGACTTTCGGGCCCTGTTGGTGTTTTCTGCGTGTCGTACCGAGGTTTTTGTGTTCCCGAACTATAAGGGATCGGGAACTTCGATAGGCGGAGCCTAGAGTCTGTTCTTGTTTGATAGGGTTCTTAGCACCGGTCTATCGGGTTTCCGAACCCTTATGGTGTCGGTCTTTCCTGTGAGTTTAGTGTTCTGTTGTGGGAGCCGTCTGGTGGACGGTGGCCCCAGCTGTGTGGTTTTCCAGCCTGTGGTTGAGAGTTGGTGTTGTTGGTCGATCTTGTTGATCGTGGTTTGGACTATAGCCTGCATGAGCCATATTTGAGCTCGACAGAGATACGCGGATACTTTCCTCGGTGGGGTCGCTCCCCTCGAGAGCCACTCCGGAGTTGGGCCTGTTACTTGCTATCGCGACTTGTCGACGCCGTCCCTCTGACTGTGCCAGTTAGTGGCAGTCACGGACACCCTACGGTAGACCCGTCCTGTTGAGGATGTGCGGCAGTAGGTGGGCGCAGGTTTGACTGGACCCTTTGAGGCAGTCAGTATAGATTTGGTGAGTTTACTGTGTGTGTTAGTAGATGCATCATGTTCCATCTGTTCCTTTTCTTGAGCATCTAGATAGAGGCATAGTAGCTGTAGAGTTACTTTTCCAGCCATTTCATTTCAGTATTATTGTTACTTTATGCCTCTAGTAGACTTAGTGGGCAGACCGTCGGGCTTGTTGGCGGCACCCACTGAGAACTACTTGGGACGTAGTTCTCACACCCGTCGTGGTGTATTTTCCCACAGGGACTTCTACTCCTGTTCCTGCTGCTCCTGTTGCTGCTTCTTCTGATCGAGGTAAGGGAGTCGCGAGATAGTTCCCTACCAGTCATCGTCCAGAGAGTAGATGTACCCCCGGTCTTGTTTGAGAGTTTATGTTGAGCGACCTTGTAGTGAGGTATAGAGTTGTATTTTATTTTACTGCTTGAGAGACTTATGTACTTTTGGTGAGGACCTTGTGTTGTATATAGCTTTTATTTCTAGCAGTTTTACTTTCAGCTCTGATATCTGTATAGTATAGATGCTCTTTTGCAGGTTAGTCGCTTCGTCTATACGGGGCTTCCCGTATGGGCGGCGGATCTGTTGGCGAGCCCGGGTCGCAGTTTCGACCCCGGGGCGTGACAGGGGTGAATAGGTGTAATACTTAAAAACTCAATCTCAGTGCAAAATAAAAACCAATGCGGAAAATAAAAACAGCACACCGAGATTTACGTGGAAACTCCAATCCAGGAGAAAAACCACGGGACCAACACGCAATAACAATCCACTAAGAATAGAAGAATAACAAGGTGATTACCGACTCCACGGACTCAACCCCTCCTTCAGCTTCTTCGGACCTTGCGCTGACCGGTTGGATATCCACGCAATAACAATCCCTAAGAAAAGAAGAATAACAAGGTGATTACCGTCTCCACGGATTTAACCCCTCCTTCAATTTCTTGGACCTCGCGCTCCACCGATTTTGCACGTCCACTGCACACGTTCGAATCCACGAACGCCACTCGAATCCACGAGCACACGTTTCGAATCCACGAAACGCCTTTAGCACACCGAATCCACGATGCCACGTCGAATCCACGACGCAAACTCAGTCGATAAGAATATTGACTTCGATGGTGATCCTTTGCTTAGATTATCATGAGGAACCGTAGAAAAATCTCTAAGCAAAGATTAGATCAATTCGACAAAAGATATGTTCTTGAAAGAACCGTCGAATTGACCTAAAAGAGGCTATAAAGAAGAACGATAAAAACCTAGCCTCTAGGGTTGCTCTCAGAGTTTTATAAATTGATCGGCCGTAGCTCCCACGTTTTTGAGAAACCCTAAGTGTCTATTTATAGTTTAGAAACCTTTGGAAAGAGATAAGAATCAAAAACATACCTTATCTGGAAATTTTCAGGACGGCGATCCGGATCGGATTTACTGCGATCCGGATCGTCGTAACGAGATTGACGATTCCAGAAAACCAGGGTTCGGGATCCGGATTGCAGGCCCGATCCGGATCGTTCATACAATTCAGCAAAGTCCCTCGGGATCCGGATCGGAATGGCCTAGGATACGGATTGAAAATGCCAATGAACAACACCTTCGGGATCCGGATTGCAAGGTCTGATCCGGATCCTGAACATGTCCGAACACCAGTTTTTGATTTTTATGCAATTAAAGTTCATCCAAGTGTTTCTACACTATAAGAAGTATTCGGATCACCACAATTATTTAGTTAAACATACCTGATCCTCTTGAATACTTTCTTCTTGAGATTGATGTAACTGATCCACAATTCTTCAACTTCAATCTTCAAGACTCAAGACACTGAGTGTCAACTTGAGCTCTTGTTGAATCTTCTCTAAGTCTTTGATTGCTGATTGACAATTTGATCCCTTTAAGACTCCGACTCAACTCACTGACTGACTCACGAAATATGCCAATACCAAAATGCCGTAACAGTTTTCAAAACGTAAGTTCCGGTAAAAGCGCTTTTAAACTGTGGACATTTCTCCTTTCCAATGATCGGCCTGCGGTTGTTAAATAAATTATGGTACTATTTTGTGTGTTGTAACTGTTGTGGATGACATGGTTGCTGTGTTTGGGAGCATGGACTAAACGCTCCGCCGTGCATATACAGAGGAGACTCTGTCCCGTTTTCCAAGAGATTCTTTATATGCGGCGGGTCTGGGCCACGCGCCGGGGAAGAGAGGTTTTTCTTTTATCAAAAAATTTTGCGTCAAATGTTTGACCTTTTG
>JAQNDB010004216.1:0-24966 GCA_029204045.2 Tillandsia leiboldiana | reverse complement strand
TGTACTTTTCTCCTTTACGGATCAGGCGCGCCAGGGGCGTGGCTATCTTGGAGAGCCCTCCACAAGGGCGTCTGTAATACCCTGCCGACTCAGAAGCTTCGAATCTCAGTCACCGTCGTCGGCCTGGGCCAGCGGGTTCCGAATCTATCTTCTGCGAGTCGACCACAAATCCCAGCAGCCGACACATATGCCCCAGAAAGCCCACCTTGCGGAGCCAAAACCACACTTTATAAGTTTTGGCATACCCTTCCTAGTCTCCCGGAGGGTCTGGGGAGTACCCGTGGGGGTTCCCACACCCTTGTCTATGCGAGAGTAGACCGGAACGTCAATAGAGGACTATCACCGATGGTCTAAGATGGGCTTGAGTATCCCATTCCTCATGCCCAAGAGCACCACTGGTGCGTTAACGAGTCTAAACGGTATAACCGTTAAACTCATCTTGACCATTCCGAGCTCGCAAGTCCTGTTTTCAGTATGTCATTACTCGGTCTCTAGGCTGGCGATAGACGGACCGCAGATCAACCTTTGGGAATGTTGTTTCTCCTATAGTTGGTCACATAGGTCGTCTATGCGGTAGAGGAGTACGGTCCTTCTCGTGTCAGACCATACGGTACTCGTGGACGCTACTCGACTGCCTTCTACTAAGCTCCTTGCCCGCAACAAGGAAAAAGCGAGCAGAAGGCGTTCCTACAAGCTAAGTTTACAAGTTCCGATAAGTCTGGTTCCCGGAGACTCGCTTGGAGCTTCAGCAGTCAACTACCGCTTAAAGATTGCCACAACTGTCGGCCCCAAGCGCTACACACCAATAACCTTCACGGAAACCTCATCAGTTCTTAGAGACTAAGAACCCGCGTCACCCTCGCTGGGCAGGCAGGAATACAGCCGCCTGCCTCGAGGGGTAGCCGGAGGGGGTTCCGACCGAACTTATTCCTACGATGGGAATTTCTCCTAATAACTAAGGTAGGCGAAAAACATGAAGCGAGGTGGAAGGGTGGAATGCTGCTACGGATGATGTCCCCGTCTCGAGGGCAGTCGAAACGATAGTGCCCCGGTTTGCCGTATCGAAAATAGTGGTCTTGCTTTGGGGAAATCCGGTCACTTGGTGTATTCTATCGCAAATGATGCAAGACTTGTCCACCCCGGCCATGTCCTCCCATCGGCGCATTCTTGGTTCCTTATTGCCGTCTCAGGTATTTAGGAGGCCGGCTCCTCTTGGTATGCTTGTTTCCAAATTTAGCCGAGTTCACTCTTTATCCCCGCAGTGACCTGAGCTTCCCATCGGGCGCTCCACCGCAGTGGCTCATCGACGACTACCTCTTGGAATTTGCCAAGTTCGCCGTCGCCCTATCCCATTCGGTTGCTGGATAGGGGTTTCCCGCGGGGCATCGGTGGACATTCTAGGGGTAGGCGCCACCACGGTCTCTCCAAGGGGTCTCCAACAGTGGCCCCTGGCAGAAGTCCCGCTGTTTACTGGTGTTGGTGCTACTGAAGGTGTTGTTGCCTGAACCGACGGTGCCCCGTTACCGTGGTCGGAGGAGGGGCGACCATAGTCTCGCTGTCCACCACGGCGGTCCCGGTCACTAGCACGGCTGGTCCGGGCAGAGGAGCCTGGGTGACCTCCACTGGTGTAGTCGATAGTTGCGTCAACGGACGCACTTGTTCCATAAGGTTGCTAAATGCCCGCCATCTCTCGTAGTTGTTGCCGGAGGAGCTGATACTCCGCCGCTGTTGGCACCGTACTTTCTGCCCCTGTGTTCTCCGTTGCTAACCCATTTCGGGCCGTTATGCTGCTGTATACAAAGAAACCGCATTAACCCTAAGGTTCCTGGCCTAATACTTGACCTACAAAAACACTGAGGCTATGACCCTTGTTCCCCGTACTCTCACGTACTACCGCACCTACACCTGGTTATCTCATGTCCAATTTGCTTGTGGCATCATACACTGTGGATGTGGGTCACCGACTACTGTGGTTATGGTTGTTTTTCTCTGATACCATTTATCTGTCACTGTAAGACCCGGTCTTTCCTTAACCCTTCTGGTCACCCTCTTCTTGTAATGTCCGACCGAGGGCCTCATTTTGGTGTTTTTCCGGACAGACCGTCGGGGCCCGCAGATAATTTTAGGCGGTAGAGCTCGCGGAGCGGAGCGCGCGGGCGCGATCGGTTTCAATTTCCGACTTCCGGTCTGACCAGAATTAATTCTTGAAGTTGGGGTCCCCTTAGACGTCTCGGGATCCGTGTTGGCAACCCGCACATCTTTAAGGTAAACCCTAACTTTTTAGTATATATATAGCCGGATGGGAAAGAGTAGTAGGGTTTCTTTTGTTTTTGTGGCCGCCTCTTTTCTTTTACTTCTTCCCTCGTGCCGCCGGCAAGGAGTAACCAAGCACTCGGGCGAGGGTGGACCGGTGGAGGCAAGCGGACGATCCCTCTCCTTCCTCCTCTTTCGCACATCGAGGTGAGTCGGGGTGCGTTTTCGTTCGGGTAATCTTGTTCCCTTCGTTTGTTGGTCACGAGGAGGGGAGGAGGGGCGGCGCCGTCGCGCACCGCCGCGCGCGGGGCCGGCGAGGGTGCGGGCCCGCGCGAGGGGGGGTGCCGCGCGGGGGTCGCCCCACCACCGGGGCGGGCAGCCGCGCCCCGCGCGGCGCCCGCCGTGCGGGGCCGCCCGCAGGAGGGGCGCCCGCGCGGGCTGGTGCCGCGCGGGGCCGCCCGCCGCGGGCAGCGCGCACGCGCGGCGCTCGGCCGCGCGGGGCCGCGCAGGAGGGGCGCCCGCGCGGGCGGTGCCGCGCGGGGCCGCCCCGCACCGCGGGCAGCGCGCCCGCGCGGCGCTCGGTCGCGCGGGGCCGCCGCAGGAGGGGCGCCCGCGCGGGCGGTGCCGCGCGGGGCCGCCCCGCACCGCGGGCAGCGCGCCCGCGCGGCGCTCGGCCGCGCGGGGCCGCCCGCAGGAGGGGCGCCCGCGCGGGCCGCCGCAGAGGAGGGCGCCCGCGCGGGCTGGTGCCGCGCGGGGCCGCCCCGCACCGCGGGCAGCCCGACCGCGGGCGCTCGGCCGCGCGGGGCCGCCCGCAGCAGGGGCGCCCGCGCGGGCTGGTGCCGCGCGGGGCCGCCCCGCACCGCGGGCAGCGCGCCGCGCGGGGCCTCTCCGCAGGAGGGGTGCCCGCGCGGGCTGGTGCCGCGCGGGGTCACCCCGCACCGCGGGCAACGCGCCGCGCGGGGCCGCCCGCAGGAGGGGCGCCCGCGCAGGCCGGTGCCGCGCGGGGTCGCCCCGCACCGCGGGCAGCGCGCCCGCGCGGCGCTCGGCCGCGCGGGGCCGCCGCAGGAGGGCACCGCGCGGGCTGGTGCCGCGCGGGGCTGCGCCCAGGCGGAGTGTGCGCCGCACGGGCCGGTGCCGTGCGGGGAACTCCGCCGCACGTGTTGGGAGTCGATGTAAGTTTCGGACCTCTAAGTCTTGACTTGCCCATGTTCCTTCAGGAGCGCGGGACGCTGTTGGCGACTGGTGCACAGACGCGGACTGGACGAACGCAGGACGACGCACACAATGTGGGTACATTCCCGGGGATTGTGGGAATAGGGATTTACTGTTAGAAATAGCATGTTGGGCAAGGTGGAATTGTTAGTCTCCTTCTGATTATGCACTAACCTGTGTATGTTATTATACTTAATATCATGAGGCTCAAGTTTTGCTACACGCACACCAGCGGTTTGGCCACCGCAAGGGTGTGCTTTTCCGGAAAAGTGGTACGTTGACCCGTGTACCCCACGCGAGGGTGGCGTTAGGAATGTGGGCCCCCTTGGGTGGGGGGTGTGAGCGGTGATGTCGAGGCAGGTGCTCGGCGGCCGAGGCAGGTGCTCGGCGGTGGACATCGGGAAAGGTGCCCGATGTTGTTTGATACAGGGTGTGGTTATGGTGGATGATGCATGAGAGGGATGGTTGCTCCGGTTTTGTGGTTTTCCCTATTATTGTTTCTTTATGCTTATATGCTATTTCTAGTCACTGATTTCCCACTCCGTGACAGGTTCGTCCAGGGGCGAGTGCTAGGGCGCCGGTGAGGCCGCGAGAGTGCTGTTCTAGCTTTTAGTGACTTCAGATACAGTGACTTTCCTTTCCTTTTCTTTTATTACTCATGCTAGCTAGTTGTGGATTGCGAAACCCCGTGGGGTCGAAGTGGATGTTGCTTTTCCTTTTTGAATAAACGAATGATTGTTGCATTCTTTCTTACTTGGCCGTTTTTAAACAATGAAAAGCAAAGAAAAACGGTTGCGAAAACTACTTTTAAAACATGGGTGTCGTGTGGGCACCGGATTTTACAAACCTTGTGGGATTTATGTGTTTGCGAACTGTTTTCACAAAGATCGGCATCGTGTGGATGCCGTTTTCAAAACTTGTGATTATTTCTCCTTTCAAAACATCGGCCTCTATGTTCTAGGTGAATACTAGAATATCATGTGAGTTGTTTGGTTGTATGTGAACGAGACCCCAACTGATGTGGTTAGAGATTGTATGTGCTACACCTTGTGAGACATTGTAGTTGAGACGCCGTGCATATACAAAGAGACTCTGCCCGTTTGCAGAGTGAATTTGTGTATGCGGCGGGTCTGGACACGCACCGGCGGGAGCATTAGTTTACAAAAAAAAAAATATATGGCTGAATTAGGAGCATCGGTGGCTCTTCTTCCGCGCGATTCGAGCCCGGGGCGTGACAGAGTAAAATGGTATCAGAGAGGTAAACTTTAACCACAACAGTCGGGGCCTAACATCCACGGGGGCAATACTCTGGCTACTAAGTAATAAGTGAACACGGGATAAATAAATAAACGCGAGTGCTCGTTGAGAGAAAGGGGGGGGGGATAGTGTTTCTTTTCTTTTTCTCCTTTTGGGCCGCATTAGCGGTGTTCCGTTTTGCTTAAACTAGGAGTAACTGGTTAGTTCAAATGTTCAGATCATGGCCAGGACTAGATCCACAGCCGAGGAAACAGGGGCGGACGCAGCGTTTAGCGACGACCGCGGAGAATCAGCTCTAAGGCAGCAAGCTACGAGAGATGGGGGGCAGTTGGCAGCCCTGAACGACCGCGTGCGCCAACTGACGCAGCAACAGCAGGCCGCTGCGACGGCGGGGTTGCCCCGGACCTCTCCCGGGGCAGCTACAACGGCAATGGGACCGCGACGATGGAGACCGAAGGAGGGCTTGCCCTACCCGGGCCTCGGCGCCTGAGGTGCCCTTAAAACCAACCGACGGCACAGAGGTGGCACCTTCGACGGCAGTGTTACGGAATTTGAGTTGGCGTAGTTTCGTGAAAGGTTCAAGTCTTGAAGATTGAAGGTGAAGAAAGTTGGATCATTTAACTCAATCTCAAGAAAGAAGAATTCAAAAGGATCAGGTATGTTTAACTAAAGATTTTGGTGATCCGAATACTTCTTGTAGTGTAGAAACACCTGGAAGATTTTTAATTGCATAAAAATCAAAAACTGGTGTTCGGACATGTTCAGGATCCGGATCAGAGCCAGCGATCCGGATCCCGAAGGTTGTTGTTCATATATTACTTCAATCCGGATCGCAGCATCTCACGATCCGGATCCCGAACGTTGAGTTTTCTGAAATGTATGAACGATCCGGATCAGGCATTCCGATCCGGATCCCGAACGTTTGTTTTCTGGAAACCGTCTTTATTGCTACTGCAATCCGGATCGCCCAAATCCGATCCGGATCGCCGTCCGTCAAAATTCCAGAAATGTTAGGTTTTTGATTCTTATCTCCTTCCAAATGTTTCTAACCTATAAATAGACCCTATGACTCTTTTTCTAGGGGGAATCCAAGAATCCAAAATCCACATAATATATAGCCGTCATTTCATATATCATCTTATACGGCCTAGATCCACATATAGAGAAGAAAGGAAATCATTAGAGAATACTCTATGTTTCTTCATCTATATTGATTAGTTTGATTCTAGGTTTTCATACTCACATCTTGAGTTGAATCAAACTAATGAATACTTAGATGGTATTTCCGATCTATCTTTGATCTAAGTATTCGGCGGATCATCACCACCAAAAACAACGATTTCCCCAAAATCGGCGCGTGGATTCGCGTGTCCTTGTGGATTCAAGGTTCAACCGCTCTCGTGGATTCGGAGCGAGGCACGTTCGTGGATTCGAAGGGTGCTATTGGGTGAAGACCGTGGATTCGGTCGGACGTCGTGGATTCGACGTTGGACGCCGTGGATTCGGCGTTGGGCGCAGATCGTGGATTCGAGAAGCGTCGCGGAGCGAGCGGAGAAGATCCTCTAGGAGCGTATGGAAAAGGTTGAGTCGTAAGTGTGTACGGTAAATCACCTTGTACGTGTTTTAATTCTAGTGGATTTCTGCCGTGTTATCGGTCCCGTGGTTTTTTACTCCGGTGATGGAGTTTTCCACGTAAAAATCTTGCGTGTTATTTTTATTTCCGCATTGGGTTTTTATCGCAACGATTTTTGAGTGTTTATACGTTTACACCTATTCACCCCCCTCTAGGTGTTTTTCCCCTATTTAGATCTACATTACATATAACCCAACAAGTGGTATCAGAGCGGGAATAGGGTTGTAAACAATGGTTGAAGGTGGAAACATCAATCGACCCCCTTTCTTTGATGGAACAAATTATGCGTACTGGAAAGTACGGATGAAAGCCTTTTTAATTTCCATCGACGAAAGGGTGTGGCAATCAATTGAATTAGGATGGTCTAATCCAACTGAAATTATCTCTGATGTTCGCACCTTAAAACCTAGGTCGAAATGGACCAAGGAAGAGTTAGATTCATCTTCTTACAATGGCAAGGGAATTAATGCTATTTTTAATGCCTTATCTC
Organism: Tillandsia leiboldiana; assembly: GCA_029204045.2. Taxonomy (NCBI): domain Eukaryota; kingdom Viridiplantae; phylum Streptophyta; class Magnoliopsida; order Poales; family Bromeliaceae; genus Tillandsia; species Tillandsia leiboldiana. Next base: position 18,121 of record JAQNDB010004216.1, on the reverse strand, counting down.
AAACTGAATTCTCTCGCGTCTCGGCATGTGAGACTGCGAAAGAAATCTGGGATGTTCTTCAGGTTACACATGAGGGAACTAACCTCGTGAAGATTCAGAAACTGCAAATGCTTACGAGCAAGTTTGACTCTATCTTGATGGCAGAAAATGAATCTTTCACGGACTACTATACACGATTGCAAGACATCGTAAACTCATGTGCTAACCTGGGAGAGAAGATTCCAGAATTTAAGATTGTAAGAAAGATCTTAAGAACTCTTCCTGAACGATTTCGCCCAAAGGTTACTGCCATTGAAACTATTAAACACCCGGACGAAATACGTGTAGAAGAATTAGTTGGTTCATTACAAACTTATGAAATGACATTTACTACTAACAATTCTTCTGGAAAAGCATCCTCTTCTAAGTCTTCAGGTTATGCGTTGAAAACAACTAAGGAAGAAGACGCGGATACATCCTCCTCAGACGATGACGAGAACCTTTCTATGGAGGAATTTGAGAAGCAGCTCGCTCTCTTGACAAGGAAGTTTCGCCGCAACTTTCGAAGGGGTAATTCAAGTAAATCTCCATCCTTCGGAAAGTCGAACAAAGGCAAGGGTACTTCAAGTTACAAGTCAAGAAAGCAAGAGAACTTCTCAAAGGATAAGAAAAGTTCAGAGGGACAACTACAATGCTTCAAATGTCGAGGCTACGGCCACATTGCAACGGAGTGTCCAACAAGTATCCGGCAAAGAAGAAGGCGATGCAAGTCGTCACTTGGGATGACAACTCAACGTCAAATGAGTCGTCTTCAAGTGATGAAGAAAAGAGCTCCACGGCATTCCACGCGTCCATATCTTCACCCTTCATGTGCTTTATGGCAAGTACATCCGAGTCATTGTCCAACTCCACTGTTGAAAAGAATGCAACGGACAACGAATCGGATGATTCGGAAGGTGAAGATTTTGCTTTAGCCTACCACAGACTTTTGAGGGATTCAAAGAAAGTGGCTAAGCAAAACAAGAGTTTGAGAGGGAGATTGCATGATCTCGAAGAAGAAGCAAAAAGAGCAACTTCTCTCTCAAACGCTCTTGAAGTGGAAAGGGAAAATCTGATAAAAGTAAATGTTTCCCTTCAAGAGTCCAATGAGCTTTTTGAGAAGGAACATACAAATCTGGTGGATAAAGCGGATCACTTCTCAAAGCTCTACAACGAGGCTCGACAGGATAACCTGGAAATGACAAAGACCATTTTCCAACTCAAGGATGACTTACAGCGATTCTCTTCAGGAAGGAGTAAGTTGGATAGGCTTCTTGGTCTTGGTCAATCAAATCGGTTCGGCCTCGGATACACTCAAACTGGAAACAGTCCAAGTTCGAGTGGGACAGTTTTTGTGCCTCAGTCGGTATCTCCTCCTCCGACACCGGAATTCAAGACAAACAACGACAACAAACCTACTTCATCCTCTTTGGGATCGTCAAGATCTAAGGTATGTTTTCGTTGTGGTGTTTCAGGGCACATAAGAAGATATTGCAAGACGGGAGTCAAACGCTCACTCAAGCACCTCTTGCAATGACTACCACAAAGGTGATTCCTCGGAAATCAAAGCAAATCAATTGAAGGAAAAGACCTTGGTAGTTTACCGCGCAAGACGACTTCATCAAGGAGCAGCAATCGTTTTAACAAGACGCTTTCACCTAGGCATATAACTTCACGACCATTACCGACGCACTCCAAAAAGGTTTGGGTGCGCAAAGGTGAAATTTTCCTTGTCTTGTTACCAATGTTTCCTTGCATGCATATGATAGTTCGTCTTGGTATCTGGATAGCGGGTGTTCCCGTCACATGACCGGTGACAAAAATAGTTTTCAAAATCTTGAGAAAATCTCCGGAGGACTCGTTGTTTTCGGAGACGGTCGATCTTCCAAAATTGTTGGAAAAGGAACGGTAGCTATTCCAGATGGCCCGATTTTAAAAACGTGTTATTTGTTGATGGCCTTAAGACTAACCTCATAAGCATAAGTCAACTTTGCGACAATGGTTTTTCAGTTAACTTTTCATCTGTTGAATGCGTTGTAACTGATAAGGACCATGTCTTCTTTTTAAAGGGGTTAGATCTGAAAACAATTGTTATGTTGTTCCTAATAAATTTTCTGAAAAATGTAACTAGTTTCTTTGAATAATGAAACACTTTGGCATGAAAGGCTAGGTCACTTAAATTTTAAGGAACTTACTAGAATTTCAAACAAGGACGTGGTCAAGGGGGTTCCAAAACTTTTTTAAACAAAACGTTGTGTGTGGTGGTTGCCAAAAGGGAAAACAGTCTAGGACTGCACACAAGAACTTGAACCACGTTGGTACAAAACGGCCCTTGGAACTTTTGCACATGGATTTAATGGGGCCGACCCGTCAACCATCTTTGGGAGGTAAATGGTATATTTTCTTATTGGTTGATGATTTCTCTCGGTTTTCTTGGGTAGCATTTTTAAAAGAGAAAGCTGATACGTTTGATTCTTTTCATGAGATTTGCCATCGTATTATGATTGAAAAGAATGAAAAGATCATTCGTGTTAGAAGTGATAGAGGTGGAGAATTCATAAATTCAAAATTCATTGATTTTTGCACTTCAAACGGCATTAAACATGAATTCTCAGCACCCTATACACCTCAGCAGAATGGTGTTGTTGAGCGCAAAAACAGGGTTGTTCAAGAGATGGCGCGTGTGATGCTTCATAGCCGGAATTTACCGCTACATTTTTGGGCTGAAGCTGTGAACACCGCTGTCTATGTCATTAATCGAGTGTATTTGCGCCCAGGAACTTTAAATACACCATATGAGCTGTGGTTTAGTAGAAAACCGGATATCAAATACTTTCGTATCTTCGGGAGTCGATGTTACATTTTACGTGACCGTGAAAATCTTGGAAAGTTTGACTCTCGAAGTGACGAAGGGATCTTTTTGGGTTATTCTACGAATAGCAGAGCATATCGAGTATTTAACATTGAATCTAAGACGATCGTAGAATCTATAAATGTTAAAGTAGATGAAGCTTTTCACTTTGCATCTGAAAAATCTACCCTCGATATCTCTCTAGATGATGATTCTCCTGCTAGTGCATCTTCTCATGATAATACTTCCAATATTAATGATGCATCTAATGGTTCTTCAAGTTTATCTGATGTGCAGGAATCATCTCATATACCTCCGAGTACTCCGTTTCAACAAACGCTACGAATCTCCAAGGATCATCCGGAATCGAACATCATTGGAGATCCACAAGAAGGAGTTAGAACTCGGAGGCAGTTGGTTTGTGGATTCGCTTGCTACGTATCTTTAATCGAACCAAAGAACATAGATGAAGCTCTTCAGGATGACTACTGGATTAAAGCAATGCAGGAAGAGCTCCATCAATTTGAGCGAAACAAAGTCTGGGAATTAACGAAGCCTCCAAAGCAACATAATGTGATAGGTACCAAATGGATTTTCAAGAACAAGAAAAATGAGGATGGTACTATCATCAGGAACAAGGCACGATTAGTTGCTCAAGGCTACTCTCAAGTAGAAGGTATAGACTTTGATGAAACATTCGCCCCTGTAGCTAGACTCGAGTCCATTCGTATACTATTTGCTATTGCTTGTCATTTTAAAATCAAATTATTTCAAATGGACGTTAAGAGCGCATTTCTAAATGGGTTTTTAAATGAGGAAGTTTATGTGGCTCAACCGAAAGGTTTTGTAGACCATAAACAACCTAACCATGTTTTTCGTTTGAAAAAGGCTCTTTACGGTCTGAAACAAGCACCGCGAGCATGGTACGAAAGGTTGACAAAGCACCTTTTGGAGAAGGGCTATACTCGAGGGGGAGCTGACAGGACTCTCTTTGTGAAGCATTATCAAAGCAATTTCATTGTAGCACAAATCTATGTCGATGACATTGTATTTGGCGCAACAAGAGATAATGATGCTTCTAAATTCGCGGAGACCATGGAAAGCGAATTTGAGATGTCCATGATGGGCGAATTGACTTATTTCCTTGGATTGCAAATTAAACAAAATGATGAAGGTATTCACTTGAGTCAATCCAAGTATGCAATGGAGTTGGTCAAAAAGTTTGATCTTAGAAAATTCGAAGGATTTTCCGACTCCAATGGGAACTAGCCACAAGGGACTTGGAAGTGAATCACATAGTGAGAATGTAGACGAGAAACTGTATCGAAGTATGATTGGAAGTCTACTTTACCTCACGGCTAGTCGCCCGGATATATCCTTTAGTGTTGGGATTTGCGCGAGATATCAATCAGCACCAAAGGAGGTTCACCTGAAAGCGGTGAAAAGGATCATCCGGTACATCAAAGGATCAATTAATTTCGGAATTTGGTATCCTATGGGAACAAGTTTGGATATTGTTGGATACTCAGATGCCGATTGGGCAGGATCAGTGGATGATCGGAAAAGCACGAGTGGTGCATGCTTCTATCTTGGCCATTGCCTTGTTGCATGGCACAGTAAAAAGCAGAATTGCATAGCACTCTCGACTGCCGAAGCGGAATACATTTCAGCGGGTAGTTGTTCAACCCAACTCATTTGGATGAAAAGTGTGTTGAGCGACTTCCGGATTTCAGCATCTTCGGTAACAATTCTTTGTGACAACACAAGTGCAATTAACATTTCTAAAAACCCTGTGTTGCACTCTAGAACAAAACATATTGAACTTAGATATCATTTTCTTAGAGAGCTAGTTGAATCAAATACTCTTCAACTTTCATATATTTCAACTGAGGATCAATTAGCTGACATTCTAACAAAACCTTTGGATCAAAAACGTTTTATTCATTTGCGAAAAGCAATTGGAATGCTTTCCTTGAAATAAACTTCTTTTTGAAACCTTTGCTTAGGATAGGTTTTGTTTGTTTTTGTTTTGTTCATTATCTATGTTTGTACATAGGACATTAATTGAGCATAGATCATAATTGACTTTAATTGCATCTTTTCGCACATTTAGAAATTTATTATGCTTTTGCCATCATAATATTTCACTGTTGCAATGATCATTTATGTTAATTAAATCATCTTCTAAGTGATCAAAGTCAATTTCTCTCTCAATGATCTCTTGGTATAGTCATTATCTTATTTGACTGCTTAGTCGAGTATGAAATCGAGATCAATTTTTGGTTGAATACTTTATATCTTAAATAATTGATAGCCAATTGAGGGGGAGTCAAAGAAATGTAAAATGCTCAAAAGATGTGGAAAGAGTTACATCCCAATGAGGAGTGTGAAAACTACCACCACATGGAGGAAAGAGCTACCACCTCGGTCGTCCGAGTATTGTGTGCAGCTACCACATGTATACCAAGCATGGTTGTTCAATTTTTGATTAAGTAAAATGCATGTTGAAATACTTGACTCCGTCAAATTTCAAGGTTGGTATAAGGTGGGTTTTTAAAGAAAGATGCTCAAAGAGCCACTCTCTTCAACAGATTGTCTAGATAAATTATCTACTATATTTGGGATTTCAAACATCTATTGATCTTTGTATTTCATTTTCTTTACTGAATTGATGATTTGATAAAGGCATTACTCATAAGATCAAGTTAGATGTAATTGAAGGTGTTCAACTTTAAGGGATTTAATTTTTGTAAATTCTCGTTTCATTTTTGGATATTATTGATAGATTTGGCATAATCTAATTCTTGTTGTATGAAACGATGATTTTTGTTTAAAGTTGATACACATTTGTGCTTACAATCTTTTTCTGGTTTTTCTTGAATTTCTCTGAAATTTTTCTGAAGAAAAAGTTGGAGCCGATCCGGATCGGGCAAGGTGATCCGGATCCCGAACGCAGGCTTCTTCCTGCGGCTGGCCGATCCGGATCGAAATCTCGATCCGATCCGGATCACGGCTAGGGTTTTAATAAGAACAAGAGGGTTTTGATTTCTTTTACCTTAATCTTTTGTTCTCAAGTCTCTAGAGCCTCTCTCTCTAGAACATTGCACCTTGGAGCTTTCAAACTCAAGTTCTTCGAATCCAAGTAAGTTTTATTGATCAAAATCTCGGTTTTTCACCGTTTTTCTTTTTCCTCCTCAAACGTGATGAATTTCTTGGATCGATTTCGTTTGTGGATGGTTTTTGATCAAATTTCTTTTGAAATAAGAACTCTGGGTAGATTAGTTTTGATTATATGCTAGGTATTCCCTGATTAACGGATTTTTAGGCTTCGATTTCTAAAAATTCGGTTTTAGGGCATATAATAAGGATTTTCGAAAATCATGCAATTGATCTATTTTTAAAAGTCCTTTTGCAAAACTAATTTGATTCTTAGTCTCTCTACATGATTATGATTGTTTGGGTACAATTTTTCAAATTTTTGAAAATTAACAATTTTTCATGTGTTCTTGAGTTGGTCTTCACAGGATTTTAAATCTATTAAGCACTTGCACCAATGGCGTTCGCCTGGATAATCTTCCTTTTGGTAGCAATGGTAGGACCTAGTGCGTCTTCTATAAAAAGAGAACAAGATGACTCAAATCAAGAAGAGACAAAGAAAGTTTGTCAAAATGATTCAGAATCAGATGAAGAAGACTGGGAAGAGATTTGTGAACAAGCACAAAAAGCTATTGACAAAGAAGATAGGTTGTACTTGAAGAACAAGAAGCTGATGAAATCTTCCTCAACAACCAAGCAGTACACTAGGCGAAAGAATTCGAGGGGAACTGGAATTCAGATTGATAGACCCCTCGCCAGAGCTCGCTCTCTCCTAGAGAATCTCCATGGACTGAAGGTCAAGATGCACCGTCTGGATCTATACTACATCCTTCAACGTCCTGGAGACACACAGCAAAAGCGAATGTAAGGTCCTCAATTCGACAAGAACAGCGAAGATCGTCTGCTGAACAAGACAGTGTATCTACAAATCTCAAACAGATTATCTCTGAGCAACATAAGATGAAAAGAAAGGTCTCCACAATGTCAAAAATGCTTCAAGCGATTTTGAAGAAGTTGGATTGTACCAATCCCACTAGTTCTGATTCAGACTGACTTAACCTTCTTTTAATCTTTTTGTGCAGGTTTTTCAGTTTTTAGGACTTACTCTTAGTTCTAGTTCTCACATTTCGGAACAATTTTTGAAATTTTTAACTCTCCTTGTGTTTTGTAATTTTGGCTTTGTTTGTGACAAAAGGGGGAGAGAGTTTAGAGAGAACTTGAACAATGATTGAACAATGATTGATGTGAATGTGTGAACATCAAGGTAAGTATCACTTCAACTTTGACTTTGGTGAAAGGTAAGTATCACAACTTTGGTTTTTATCTTGTGATTTGTTGCATGTTCCTACTAACTATTCGACTAACTATTTGGACATGTATTATTACTAACAAGTTGTTTGATTACTAACAAAGCAAAGTTATGACATTTGGAATTTTATTGCTTAGAAGATATGTCAATGTTTGATTGTGATCTTATTACATATCTGAATTACTCAATGTCATGGTGAGCATAAACTCTATCTCTGTTAGGTTTTGAATGCTAAATATTCTTGAGGTATCTAACGATCTCTTTTTGTCAAGAATGATTTCTTTGTGCAGAGAGTACAGATGTCTAAGTCTAGAGTCTGTTTTAGGAGTTTATCTCATGTTTTTAAATTTTTGGATCTCCATTGTAAATTTTTGTTGTATGGTGATAGCAACAAAAATATCTTTTTGAATTTTCTTTAGTGGATCTGTGTTTTGTCACGAAACCGCCAAAGGGGGAGATTGTTACGGAATTTGAGTTGGCGTAGTTTCGTGAAAGGTTCAAGTCTTGAAGATTGAAGGTGAAGAAAGTTGGATCATTTAACTCAATCTCAAGAAAGAAGAATTCAAAAGGATCAGGTATGTTTAACTAAAGATTTTGGTGATCCGAATACTTCTTGTAGTGTAGAAACACTTGGAAGAATTTTTAATTGCATAAAAATCAAAAACTGGTGTTCGGACATGTTCAGGATCCGGATCAGAGCCAGCGATCCGGATCCCGAAGGTTGTTGTTTCATACATTACTTCAATCCGGATCGCAGCATCTCACGATCCGGATCCCGAACGTTGAGTTTTCTGAAATGTATGAACGATCCGGATCAGGCATTCCGATCCGGATCCCGAACGTTTGTTTTCTGGAAACCGTCTTTATTGCTACTGCAATCCGGATCGCCCAAATCCGATCCGGATCGCCGTCCGTCAAAATTCCAGAAATGTTAGGTTTTTGATTCTTATCTCCTTCCAAATGTTTCTAACCTATAAATAGACCCTATGACTCTTTTTCTAGGGTGAATCCAGAATCCAAAATAGCCGTCATATTCAAATATCATTTATACGGCCTAGATCCACATATAGAGAAGAAAGGAAATCATTAGAGAATACTCTATGTTTCTTCATCTATATTGATTAGTTTGATTCTAGGTTTTCATACTCACATCTTGAGTTGAATCAAACTAATGAATACTTAGATGGTATTTCCGATCTATCTTTGATCTAAGTATTCGGCGGATCATCACCACCCAAAAACAACGATTTCCCCAAAATCGGCGCGTGGATTCGCGTGTCCTTGTGGATTCAAGGTTCAACCGCTCTCGTGGATTCGGAGCGAGGCACGTTCGTGGATTCGAAGGGTGCTATTGGGTGAAGACCGTGGATTCGGTCGGACGTCGTGGATTCGACGTTGGACGCCGTGGATTCGGCGTTGGGCGCAGATCGTGGATTCGAGAAGCGTCGCGGAGCGAGCGGAGAAGATCCTCTAGGAGCGTATGGAAAAGGTTGAGTCGTAAGTGTGTACGGTAAATCACCTTGTACGTGTTTTAATTCTAGTGGATTTCTGCCGTGTTATCGGTCCCGTGGTTTTTTACTCCGGTGATGGAGTTTTCCACGTAAAAATCTTGCGTGTTATTTTTATTTCCGCATTGGGTTTTTATCGCAACGATTTTTTGAGTGTTTATACGTTTACACCTATTCACCCCCCTCTAGGTGTTTTTTCCCCTATTTAGATCTACATTACATATAACCCAACAGGCAGCGGCAGGGCCGGCGACGACACCAATCGTCGGAATTGCCCCGAGTGTGACGGTAGTGTTACCACTTCCGCCGCGACCGCTAACGTCGCGAAGGAGGGGGCGAACCTACCAAACGAGCGAGACCGCGTGCGCGCCAACCTGGCCGACTTCAAGAAGTACGACCCGCCAGTGTTTGAGGGGGACACGACAGACCCCTGGGTCGTGGAGAAGTGGGTGGACACGATGGAGAAATTATTCGAGGACCTGTTGATGGAAGACCACGAGCGGGTCCCCCTGGCTGCCCACTTACTCGAGGGGAATGCCCGTATTTGGTGGAAGACCGTACGCCCCGGATCTGCGACGGGCGCTACCCTTCCGTCATGGACTACATTTAAACAGCAGCTGTTCGGGGCATTCTTCACCAACAGCGTGAAGAAACAACTGGAGGACGACCTCAACCACATCAGGCAGGGAACCAAAACAGTAATGGAGTACCAGAGGGAGTTCGTGAGACTGGCGAACTGTGTCCCGTTCGTCATTCGGGATGAATCCCATAAGGCGCAACTGTTTGCGGATGGATTGAGGACTGACATTTTCCAAGTGGTGGACGCGGCGGATCTGCATACCTTTCAGAAGGTGGTCGACCGAGCCACCATTGTTGAACGAGGCTTTGCCGTCACGCGCGCCCGAAGGGAAGGCCCCCACCAGCAAGACGACAGGAAGCGGACCCAGACGACTTCAGGAGGAGGGGGCTCCTCCAGCGGGAATCGGCCCCCTAAGCGGTGGAGGCCCCAGCAGAGGACCAGGGGAGCGCCAGGAGAGGGACAACGCTCAGAGGATCGTCCTTGCGTGATCTGCGGTGTGGCGCACCGAGTGATGGATTGCTCCAAGAGACAGGACCATTGTTTCTGATGTGGCAAGCAGGGGCACTTCCGTTTCAACTGCCCCCTGAACCAAGGCACCACATCTTCAGCAGCCTCCGTGCCTTCACCCCAGCACGCAGGGCGAGGGAAAGCTCCGATGACGTCGGCCCCCAGACCGCCAGCACCCCGATCTGCAGGGGAAAGCCACCACCTTCGGGAGGCCGCGTCTATTCGATGGGTCAGCAGGAGACACGCCCGTCTGAGCACGTCATCGCAGGTATCACTCTTGCTTCTGTTTATCGCGCTAGAACCCTTTTTGACACCGGGGCGACCCTCTCGTTTATGTCTCGTGACTTCGCACTGACCCATGATTTTGAGTTGAGACCCTTACCCAGTGTGATGACCGTTCACACCGCGGGGGGATCCTTGGAGGCACGCAACCTTGTACCTTCCTGCCCTATATGGATGGGAAGGCTCCCGTGCCCCTGGGATCTGGTAGTCATTCCATTGAAAGAGTATGATGTAGTGCTCGGAATGGATTGGCTCACGTGGTACCTTGCAGTCATTGACTGCGAGAAGCGCGAGGTGCGACTGATGTACCCCGATTTTCCGGAGAACGTGTACTTGGCTTGCAAGAGCGTTTCCTTTTCTTCCATGATTCCTGCATCCCGAGCCAGGAAGTTGGTTGAGGGCGGGTGTATGGCCTACTTGGTGTCGGTGGCCCTGGCCGCCGGATCCTCTACGGCACTCTCCGACATCCCTGTGGTGAGGGACTTCCCAGATGTCTTTCCGGCAGAACTACCTGGTTTACCCCCTGAGCGAGAAGTTGTTTTTCCTATTGAGCTTCCACCCGGCACACGACCAATCACGAAGGCCCCCTACAGGATGGCCTTCGCGGAGCTGAAAGAACTTAAGGCGCAGCTGGAGGACCTTCTGGACAGGGGGTTTATCAGACCGAGTGTGTCCCCTTGGGGCGCACCTGTACTCTTTGTACGAAAGAAAGACGGGAGCTTGCGGTTGTGCATCGACTACCGGGAAATCAACAAGGTCACAGTGAAAAAACAGTATCCCGTACCTAGGATTGATGACCTCTTTGATCAGCTGCGGGGTGCAACTGTCTTCTCGAAGATTGACCTGCAGTCGGGCTACCACCAGCTCAGAGTTCGAGACGAGGATATTCCGAAGACGGCGTTCCGGACTCGGTATGGCCATTACGAGTTCACAGTAATGCCATTCGGGCTTACCAATGCCCCAGCAGTGTTCATGGACATGATGAACCGAGTTTTCAGACCCTTCCTACATCAGTTCGTAGTGGTCTTCATCGACGACATCCTAATTTACTCCACCACCGATGAGAAGCACGAGGAGCACCTACGAATTGTTCTACAGACTCTTAGGGAGCAGGAGCTTTTCGCAAAACTTAAGAAATGCGAGTTTTGGCTTCGCGAGGTGGGATTTCTGGGGCATATCATTTCAGCAGCGGGAGTCGCGGTGGATCCCAAGAAGGTGGAGTCGGTGACCGACTGGCCCCAGCCGACCACGGTGATAGAGGTGCGCAGCTTCCTGGGCCTTGCAGGGTACTACCGGCGTTTCGTGGAGGGTTTCTCGAAGATTGCGACCCCTCTGAACCGCCTAACCCGGAAAGGAGTAAAGTTCATTTGGACGGCCCAATGCCAAGAGAATTTCGAAGAACTTAAGAAGCGGTTAACAAGAGCGCCGGTGCTTGCCCTACCAACCCCGGGGAAGACTACGAAGTCTACTGCGATGCATCGCGAATCGGACTGGGAGGAGTACTAATGCAGCAAGGAAGAGTCATAGCCTATGCCTCAAGGCAACTCAAGGATTACGAACAGAACTACCCGATCCATGACCTGGAGCTTGCCGCAGTAGTCTTCGTTCTGAAACTGTGGAGGCACTATCTCTACGGTGTGCATTACAACGTGTTCTCGGACCACCAAAGCCTTAAGTACCTTTTCACCCAGAAGGAGCTTAACCTACGGCAGAGGAGGTGGTTGGAGCTACTGAAGGATTACGACTTAACCATCCAGTACCACCCGGGGAAAGCAAATGTGGTAGCCGATGCCCTAAGCAGGAAGGGACAAGCAGAAGGAACTTCGGCGGGCACGATCACGCAGCAGAATGACTTGATCGCGGAGTTCTCATGACTGAGATTGGAGGTGGTACCAGCAGGGACGGTCGAACGGCTTTTGTCCTTAACGGTCGCGCCGACCCTTGGAGAGGATTCGAGAAGGCCAAGGTGCGGATCCACAGCTGCAGCTGGAACGAGATAAGATTTCACCGGAGCAGAAAGGAGACTTTGCAGTGGGAACAGACGACACCCTTCGGTTCTGAGGGCGGATTTGCGTGCCTGATCTGCCGGACCTAAAGAAGGGAATCCTGACTGAAGCACATGCGCCCCCTACGTGGCACCCTGGAGGCACCAAGATGTACCGGGATATCCGACAGACCTTCTGGTGCCCAAGATTGAAGGGAGACGTGACGCTGTTGTGGCTCACTGCTTGATTTGCCACAGGTGAAAGCCGAGCATCAACGGCCGGCGGGGAAATTGCAACCTCTACCCGTGCCCGAATGGAAATGGGAGCAAATCACAATGGACTTTGTCACCGGATTCCCACGTTCGCAGCAGGGACACGACGCCATCTGGGTTGTCGTGGATCGGTTAACGAAGTCAGCTCATTTCCTACCCATCCACACGACCTGGACAGCGACCGGTGGCTCAAGTCTACCTCAGCGAGATTGTGAAGCTACATGGGGTGCCGACAACGATTACCTCGGACAGAGACACAAGGTTCGTTTCGAACTTTTGGCAGAGTCTACAACGAGCCTTGGGGACCAAGTTACACTTCAAGCTCAGCCTTTCACCCCCAGACGGATGGGCAATCCGAGCGGGTGATTTCAGTACTCGAGGACATGCTTCGAGCATGCGTACTGGATTTGGGAGACGGATGGTCGCGCTACCTACCCCTTGCAGAGTTCGCTTATAACAACAGCTACTACCGCGAGCATCCAGATGGCGCCGTACGAAGCATGTGTACGGCAGACGCTGTAGATCCCCGATCTGTTGGGACGATCTGTAGGGGGAGAATCGTTTTGGGGCCGGACCTGGTGGAAGGTGCGCCTCATCAGGCGACGATGGGCGGACGTACACAAAAGCTATGAGGCCAGAAGCAGAAAAGCTATGCAGACCAGAGAGTCTCGATTGGAATTCGGTGGGAGAGCACGTGTTGTGGCGGGTGTCGCCGTCAAAGGGGGTAAAGCGGTTTGGGTTGAGAGGCAAGTTGAGCCAGGGTTACGTGGGGCCGTTTGAGATTCTGGAGAGCATCGGATCCGGTAGCCTACCGCCTCGCCCTACCACCGAACCTGGACGAAGTTCATGATGTATTCCACGTATCCATGCTTCGGAAAGAGCGTACCTCCTCGATCCATCGCGAAGTGCTTGAGTCTCTGCGATTGAGCTCAAGAGGATTAAGGTTCGTGGGCAATTCGTACCGGTAAGGATCCTAGCTCCGGGAGGACAAAAAGCTGCGTAGATCGGACAATTCCTACGTAAAGGTCTTGGAGCAATCAGGAAGCGTGTGAGGCAACTGGAACCCGAGTCAAAGATGAGGGAGTGAGTAACCGGACCGTGTTACGGAATTTGAGTTGGCGTAGTTTCGTGAAAGTCTCAAGTCTTGAAGATTGAAGGTGAAGAAAGTTGGATCGTTAACTCAATCTCAAGAAAGAAGAATTCAAAAGGATCAGGTATGTTTAACTAAAGATTTGTGTGATCCGAATACTTCTTGTAGTGTAGAAACACTTGGAAGAATCTTTCATTGCATAAAAATCAAAAACTGGACTTGGGACATGTTCAGGATCCGGATCAGGTTGTTCGATCCGGATCCCGAAGGTGGTTCGTTCATACATCAGTTCAATCCGGATCGTAGTCTCTTGATCCGGATCCCGAACACTGAGTTACCATCTTCCTTGAACGATCCGGATCAGGCTTCGCAATCCGGATCCCGAACGTTGATGTTTGGTGAACTGTATGAACGATCCGGATCAAGCACTTCGATCCGGATCCCGAACCTTCGTTTTTCTGGAATTGGCTGACTCGTTACGACGATCCGGATCACAGCTAATCCGATCCGGATCGCCGTCCGTAAAATCTCCAGAAATGTTAGGTTTTTGATTCTTATCTCCTTCCTAGGGTTTCTAACCTATAAATAGACCCTATGACTCTTTTCTAGGGTAATCCACTGTGAAATCCAAATAGCCGTCATTTTCATATATCATCTTATACGGCTCTAGATCCACATATAGAGAAGAAAGGAAATCATTAGAGAATACTCTATGTTTCTTCATCTATATTGATTAGTTTGATTCTAGGTTTTCATACTCACATCTTGAGTTGAATCAAACTAATGAATACTTAGATGGTATTTCCGATCTATCTTTGATCTAAGTATTCGGCGGATCATCACCACCCAAAACAACGATTTACCCCAAAAATCGGCGCGTGGATTCGCGTGTCCTTGTGGATTCAAGGTTCAACCGCTCTCGTGGATTCGGAGCGAGGCACGTTCGTGGATTCGAAGGGTGCTATTGGGTGAAGACCGTGGATTCGGTCGGACGTCGTGGATTCGACGTTGGACGCCGTGGATTCGGCGTTGGGCGCAGATCGTGGATTCGAGAAGCGTCGCGGAGCGAGCGGAGAAGATCCTCTAGGAGCGTATGAAAAGGTTGAGTCGTAAGTGTTACGGTAAATCACCTTGTACGTGTTTTAATTCTAGTGGATTTCTGCCGTGTTATCGGTCCCGTGGTTTTTACTCCGGTGATGGAGTTTTCCACGTAAAAATCTTGCGTGTTATTTTTATTTCCGCATTGGGTTTTATCGCAACGATTTTTGAGTGTTTATACGTTTACACCTATTCACCCCCCTCTAGGTGTTTTTTTCCCCTATTTAGATCTTATTACATATAACCCAACAAGTGGTATCAGAGAGGAATAGGGTTGTAAACAATGGTTGAAGGTGGAAACATCAACCGACCCCCGTTCTTGATGGAACAAATTATGCGTACTGGAAAGTACGGATGAAAGCCTTTTTAATTTCCATCGACGAAAGGGTGTGGCAATCAATGAATTAGGATGGACTAATCCAACTGAATTTATTGGTGATGTTCGCACCTTAAAACCTAGGTCGAAATGGACCAAGGAAGAGTTAGATTCATCTTCTTACAATGGCAAGGGAATTAATGCTATCTTTAATGCCTTATCTCAACTGAATTCTCTCGCGTCTCGGCATGTGAGACTGCGAAAGAAATCTGGATGTCTTCAGGTTACACATGAGGGAACTAACCTCGTGAAGATTCAGAAACTGCAAATGCTTACGAGCAAGTTTGACTCTATCTTAATGGCAGAAAATGAATCTTTCACGGACTACTATACACGATTGCAAGACTATCGTAAACTCATGTGCTAATCTGGGAGAGAAGATTCCAGATTTAAGATTGTAAGAAAGATCTTAAGAACTCTTCCTGAACGATTTCGCCCAAAGGTTACTGCCATTGAAACTATTAAACACCCGGACGAAATAACGTGTAGAAGAATTAGTTGGTTCATTACAAACTATGAAATGACATTTACTACTACCAATTCTTCTGGAAAGGCATCCCTTCTAAGTCTTCAGGTTATGCGTTTGAAACAACTAAGGAAGAAGACGCGGATACATCCTCCTCAGACCGATGACGAGAACCTTTCTATGGAGGAATTTGAGAAGCAGCTCGCTCTCTTGACAAGGAAGTTTCGCCGCAACTTTCGAAGGGGCTAATTCAAGCAAATCTCCATCCTTCGGAAAGTCGAACAAAGGCAAGGGTACTTCAAGTTACAAGTCAAGAAAGCAAGAGAACTTCTCAAAGGATAAGAAAAGTTCAGAAGGACAACTACAATGCTTCAAATGTCGAGGCTAGGCCACATTGCAACGGAGTGTCCTAACAAGTATCCGGCAAAGAAGAAGGCGATGCAAGTCGTCACTTGGGATGACAACTCAACGTCAAATGAGTCGTCTTCGAGTGATGAAGAAAAGAGCTCCACCGCATTCCACGCGTCCGTATCTTCACCCTTCATGTGCTTTATGGCAAGTACATCCGAGTCGTTGTCCAACTCCCTGTTGAAAAGAACGCAACGGACAACGAATCGGATGATTCGGAAGGTGAAGATTTTGCTCTAGCCTACCACGACTTTTGAGGGACTTCAAAGAAAGTGGCTAAGCAAAACAAGAGTTTGAGAGGGAGAGTGCATGATCTCGAAGAAGAAGCAAAAAGAGCGACTTTCTCTCTCAAACGCTCTTGAAGTGGAAAGGGAAAAACCTGATAAAGCAAATGTTTCCCTTCAAGAGTCCAATGAGCAACTTGAGAAGGAACATACAAATCTGGTGGATAACGCGAATCACTTCTCAAAGCTCTACAACGAGGCTCGACAGGATAACCTGGAAATGACAAAGACCATTTTCCAACTCAAGAATGACTTACAGCGATTCTCTTCAGGAAGGAGTAAGTTGGATAGACTTCTTGGTCTTGGTCAATCAAATCGGTTCGGCCTCGGATACACTCAAACTGGAAACAGTCCAAGTTCGAGTGAGACAGTTTTTGTGCCTCAGTCGGTATCTCCTCCTCCGACACCGGAATTCAAGACAAACAACGACAACAAACCTACTTCATCCTCTTTGGGATCGTCAAGATCTAAGGTATGTTTTCGTTGTGGTGTTTCAGGGCACATAAGAAGATATTGCAAGACGGGAGTCGAACGCTCATCTCAAGGACCTCTTGCAACAACTACCAAAAAGGCTCCTCCCCGAAAATCAAAGCAAAACTTTTCAAATGAAAAGAGACTTGGTAGTTCATCGCGCAAGACATTTCATCAAGGAACAACAATCGCTATAACAAGACGCCTTCACCTAGGCATATACTTCATCGACCATTACCGACGCACTCCAAAAGGGTTTGGGTGCGCAAAGGTGAAATTTTCCCTTGTCTTGTTCCAATGTTTCCTTGCATGCATATGATAGTTCGTCTTGGTATCTCGGATAGCGGGTGTTCCCGTCAATGACGGTGACAAAAATAGTTTTCAAAATCTTGAGAAATCTCCGGAGGACACGTTGTTTTCGGAGACGGTCGATCTTCCAAATTGTTGGAAAAGGGACGGTAGCTATTCCAGATGGCCCGATTTTGAAAAACGTCTTATTTGTTGATGGCCTTAAGACTAACCTCTAAGCATAAGTCAACCTTTGCGACAATGGTTTTTCAGTTAACTTTTAATCTGTTGAATGCGTTGTAACTGATAAGGACCATGTCTTCTTTTTAAAGGGTGGGTGAGATCTGAAAACAATTGTTATGTTGTTCCTAATAAAATTTTCTGAAAATTGTAACTTAGCCGCTTTGAATAATGAAACTCTTTGGCATGAAAGGCTAGGTCACTTAAATTTTAAGGAACTTACTAGAATTTCAAACAAGGACGTGGTCAAGGGGTTCCAAAGCTTTTATTAAACAAAACGTTGTGTGTGGTGGGTTGCCAAAAGGGAAACAGTCTAGGACTGCACACAAGAACTTGAACCACGTGGTACAAAACGGCCCTTGAACTTTTGCACATGGATTAATGGGGCCGACCCGTCACCATCTTTGGGAGGTAAATGGTACATTTTTTATTGGTTGATGATTTTCTCCGGTTTCTTGGGTAGCATTTTTAAAGAGAAAGCTGATACTTTTGATCTTTCACGAGATTTGCCATTCGTATTATGATTGAAAAGAATGAAAAGATCATTCGTGTTAGAAGTGATAGAGGGTGGAGAATTCATAAATTCAAATTCATTGATTTTTGCACTTCAAATGGATTTAACATGAATTCTCGGCACCCTATAAACCCCAGCAGAATGGTGTTGTTGAGCGCAAGACAGGGTTGTCTCAAGAGATGGCGCGTGTGATGCTTCATAGCCGGAATTTACCGCTACATTTTTGGGCTGAAGCTGTGAACACGCTGTCTATGTCATTAATAGAGTTACTTGCGCCCAGGAACTTAAAATACACCATATGATCTGGGTTTAGTAGAAAACCCAATATCAAATAACTTTCGTGTCTCGGAAGTCGATGTACATTTACGTGACCGTGAAAATCTTGAAAAGTTCGACTCTCGAAGTGAGAAGGGATAGTTTTGGGTTATTCTCACGAATAGCAGAGATGTATCGCAGTATTTAACATTGAACTCTAAGA
>JAQNDB010004215.1:0-24969 GCA_029204045.2 Tillandsia leiboldiana | reverse complement strand
GAGAAGAGAGAGAGAGGGGAAAATCATTACCATGTCTTTTCTTTCCTCTTGTTCTTCTTCTTTCTTTCTCTTCTTCTTTGTTTCCTCTTTCTTCTTCTTCTCTCCTTCTTCTTCTTTCTTTCGTTTCCTTTTCTTCTTCCTTCGTTTCCTCTGCCCAGCTGAGAGAGGGAGAGAGAGAAGGTGGTTTCAAATGAGGGAGAGAGAGAGCATTAAATGCCTCTGCAGGGGTGGTTGGGAGAAGAGGTGATTTTACCAAAATGCCCCAACTAACAATTAAATTTCCAAATTGCCCCTGTTTCCTTTAGTTTTTCCCCTGCAGTGAGCAAATTCGGATACCCCTCTTTCCTCCGCATTTTGCCGTCAACAGGAAGATCGAAAATAAAATTTTTCTTCTCGCCATTACTCTACAAATTTTTCTTAAACTTTCCACGATTTTGTTTAAATTTTGGACTAGTCTAAGCCCTCGAAAGAGAGCCCCAAAAAAGCTTCGCGATAAACTGCACTGTCAAAACTGCAGTTTCAGAATTTACGAAGCATTTTTCTTCGCTTCGTTTCTCCAATTTTTCCTTAATCGCTCACCTAGGTTTTTCACCCCCTTTTACTCAGAAAGCTTTTGTGAGACACCCCACGATTTATTTTAAATTTTTGGGCCAATCTAAGCCTTCGAAAGAGAGCCCCGAAAAAGCTTCGCAATAAACTGCACTGTCAAAAACTGCAGTTTCAGAATTTACGAAGCATTTTTCTCTTCGCTTCGTTCTCCAATTTTTCCCTAATCGCTCACCTAGGTTTTTCACCCCTTTTACTCAGAAAACTTTTGTGAGACACCCCACGATTTCTTTTAAATTTTTGGGCCACTCTAAGCCTCCGAAACAGGGCTCCAAAAATGCTTCGTGATTACGAATTTCAGAAATTCCAGAATTTGCTAAGTCGTTGGGGTTCAAGTCACTTTTCGACCCGATACCCTTCGCGTCAGCCCGAAACACACCGAACTCGACTGTAATCATATTTAAAACATGTTTACAAGTCTTCTCGCCGCATTTCGCCATTTTGCGAATTCGGCGAACGTGGGTCTACCTTTTACAAGCTTGAAGCTTCGATTTCCAACTACAACTCACTTTTCGACTCGATGACTTTTGTATCGATTCGAAATGCTTCCAACTCACTTGTATCACATTTGAAATGTGTTACAAGTATTTTTTGCTGAATTTCGTCTTTTCGCGGAAATCGATGTACTACACTCTCCCCTATTTTGAATAAACCATAATTTAGCACTTTTCTCCGAATCCAATAAAATAGTATTTCATGTCATTTTTATTTATATTATTTATATACCATAAATCTGGTACATTACAAAATTTTCTTGAGTGGATTTGTGTTTTGTCACGAAACCGCCAAAGGGGGAGATTGTTACGGAATTTGAGTTGGCGTATTTCGTGAATTCGGTTAAGTCTTGAAGATTGAAGATAAAGAAGGTTGGATCATATAACTCAATCTCAAGAAAGAAGAATTCAAAAGGATCAGGTATGTTTAACTAATTATTTTTGGTGATCCGAATACTTCTTATAGTGTAGAAACACTTGGATGAATTTTTAATTGCATAAAAATCAAAAACTGGACATGGGACATGTTCAGGATCCGGATCAGGCACTTCGATCCGGATCCCGAAGGGTGTTAGTTCACACGCAAATTCAATCCGGATCGTAGCCTCTTTTGATCCGGATCCCGAACACTGGTTTTTACCGAAATATATGAACGATCCGGATCAGGCATTTCAATCCGGATCCCGAACATTGGTGTTTGGTGAATTGTATGAACGATCCGAATCAGGCACTTCGATCCGGATCCCGAACCTTTGTTTTTCTGGAAACTGTCTGTCTCGTTACTGCAATCCGGATCGCCGAAATCCGATCCGGATCGCCGTCCTGAAAAATTCCAGAAAAGGTTAGTTTTTGATTCTTATCCTCTTCCAACGGTTTCTAACCTATATATAGACCCTTTAATTCATCTTTGAGGGTACGACGCAAAAAGCGAAAAATACGACCGAAATAGAAAAATCCACAATAGAGAAGGAAATACTAGATTTAATTCTATGTTTCTTCATCTATATTATTAATTTGATTCTAGGTTTTCCATACTCAGATTTTGAGTAGAATCAAATTAATGAATACTTAGATGGTATTTCCGATCTATTTCTAATCTAAGTATTCGGCGGATCATCACCACCCAAAAAACAACGATTTTTCCCAAAATCGGCGCGTGGACTCGCGTGGCCTTGTGGATTCAAGGTGCAACCGCTCTCGTGGATTCGGAGCGAGGTACGTTCATGGATTCGAAGCGTGCTACTGGGTGAAACCGTGGATTCGGTCGGACGTCGTGGAGTCGAAGTTGGACGCCGTGGATTCGGCGTTGGACGCAGATCGTGGATTCGAGAAGCGTTGCGGAGCGAGCGGAGAAGATCAACTAGGAGCGTATGGAAAAAGGTTGAGTCGTCTGTGAGTACGGTATATCACCTTTGTACGTGTTATAATTCTAGTGGATTTCACCGTGTTATCGGTCCCGTGGTTTTTTACTCCGGTTTGGAGTTTTCCACGTAAAAATCTCTGCGTGTTATTTATTTTTCCGCATTGGGTTTTATATCGCAAAGATTTTTGAGTGTTTATTGTTTACACCTATTCACCCCCCTCTAGGTGTTTTTTCCCCTATTTAGATCCAATTCTATATAACCCAACAATCCAAACTTCTTAACCTTCAATCTTCAAGACTCAATACTTTCACGAAATGCGCCAAAACAAAATCCTTAACAATCTCCCCCTTTGGCGGTTTCGTGACGAAACACAAATCCACTTAAGAAAATTCAAAAAGATATTTTTGTTGCTATCACCATACAACAAAAATTTACAATGGAGATCCAAAATTAAATACATGAGATAAACTCCTAAAACAGACTCTAGACTTAGATATCTGCACTCTCTACAAAAAGAAATCATTCTTGACAAAAGAGATCATTAGATACCTCAAGAATATTTTGTCACGCCCCGAGTTTAAATAAACCAGCGTCTAAATTTTTTTTTTTTTTTTTTTTTTTTTTTTTTTGAAATCAGAGTTTAAAACCAGCCAGGGCGCAACAGACCGCCACATATATAGAAGAGTCCCAATCCCACTGGGGATTGAGCCCTTTTCTATATATGCACGGCTCACTTGGCATACAACCAGAGTACTAACTACGTACATCTACTAAGCAAGATTAAATTACAACATCAATAACTTCTCAATTACATTGCATTACATTTGATACAACAAACAATTAAATACTTGATCTTATCGGCTGTCCAGGGTCAAGCTCTATCTCGTGATCTCACCAACTCGTCCCGACATCTCAACACCCGCTCGACCTGAAAAACAGTCACCCGAGGGTGTGAGACACACCGGAGTGTATCCCAGTGGGCACGACGAGCCGAGAAATAGCAGATCGTACCTACTGGTATACAATGCTAGAGGATAGTAATAGATCAGGGGTTAGGGTAAAGCAGATATATAACTGGTGCTGTAAAGAAAGTAAAACTCATAATCTGGGTACAAGCATAGGAGATAATTTTAGCAGAATTTAAAACATGTATCAGGATAATCAACACATCAAGGAGTTAGGACAATCAGCCAGATAACAATGGAACTATAATCAGAGGCATCACATAGAATCATATAGAGCAACTTAACAACTCATGCATCAAATAGATGAAACGCAAAGACCCAATCACAAGCTACCATATTGGCCTTCACAAGACCTCAGGCAAGGCTGCCCTCTTGGCACCACCTGGTTGACATTCCCCAAACTAGGGTCACGGGTTGCCTCAGCTAACCACTTTACCGGTAAAGAACATCGCTACGGGTAGCAAATCCGCTGATATTCGTGAAGTACAACGGTGCGGGCGAATCATATGCAAATGCTCAAGCTCACGGTCCACTGACCGGGTAATCGGCAACAAGCCGGGAAATCCCCACTGGGATGCAATGACAAGATCAACTGAAACTCAACACTTATGCAGGAACACTCAGCAATAAATCTCAACTCATATGCAAGATCAAGGGAAATATCTCTCAACAGAAGCTCACAGATAATCTCAACTCAACCACACAAACCAACCAAATGATACAAAACTTAAACACATATTTTAAGAAAACTATTTTGAAAAGTTCAAACCTCGAAGAGCATTGCCCTTGTCCTATCAAACAAGAACAGACTCTGGCGACACTACGAAGCTTGGGTTTAGGTCCAAACCTCGCAGAGCAGTGCCTTTGTCCTATCAAACAAGAACAGACTCCGGCGACCCTACGAAGCGGGGTAAAACCTCAGTTAAATAAATCTATGTGCTCAGAGATGTATCATTTGATCAGCAGAACAAACAGGCTCACTAATCGACCATGAAAATGTCCGAGTAAAAGTATAAATGCTAGAGGTGCTATGGACAATCATGTAAGGCAAAATAGAACAGATAACAGGCATAGATCAGGCAGATAGCAGATATAATATAATCAAAGAAAGGCAGGCTCAAAGTAATGTTTAAGCTATCAAAAACAGGGGTCCAATCCAGTATCGCGCCCCAGAGGGCCGAACTGATAAAACCCGGACCGAAGATAACCCACCTGTCAATGCGTAGGCAATTAATCTGTAATCCTCTAAATGCTCAACTCCAGGTGCAAACTGAATCAACCTGGATCAAAAATCACCAATCAGGGATCAATTCAGTCCCGCTAACTCTAACCTAAGCCCAGATCAACTTAAAACCCTCTTAGTTATTCTAATTGTAACCCAGATACCGTGAAATCGACGATTTTGCCGATTCTCGGACTGTCATCCGATTTCCGCTCAACGAAAGCCGATGGATTCCCAACGAAAAGCTTAGGAATCATTTAAACATTTTACTAACCAGTACACATTGTCTATTTTGCATTAAAACCCCTAAAGTTTCCAAAAATTACACTTTAGTGCCTTTTGAGCACTGTTTTCGCTCGTTCTTTCAACTGGAAAATCATTTTAACATTCCGTCACTTCCAGCAGGTTACTTATGTCTTGCTGAACACCGTGCTCACCAATTCGCAGCAGCACGGTGCCCGAGGAAAACTTCGGGTCATAAAAAACTCTCTCTAACATAGCCCAAAATGAATTTTTGTTTCTCCCGAGACTTCAAACAACTGTTTCTAACGCGAGCATCGCGTTCAGTGACCCCAAAATAGCCAGGAATGCACGGTCGCGGCTTCGCTAACAGCCTAGAATAAGGTTTGTTCCAACATTATTGTTTTATGTTGATTCTACTATATCTTTTAATTTAAACTTCAAACCAGCAAACTTTGTATATGAAAAGGTCTTTAATATTGCAAGGATCACAGGGCTCACCTTAATTGCACCCCAGATCTGTTGGATCAAGAAGAGTCCATTATCATGCAAACATACAAGTTCATCTATGCTCCAACTTATTCCACAAAGAATCCTTTTGATCTGAAGGTGAAGCATCAAGCATCAGGGGATCATTAGAAGCAAGTTTCATATTTACAGTTGTATCAAATTCACCATTTATTTCATTCTATTCATAGCATTATACAAACACTTGGTGTGGCATGACTCACAACACAGCAATCATCAAGCACAATCCGAATTGGGTTCTCTGTGGTGTCTGCACCTGGGCCTAACCAAGATGCACCAAACCACTCTAAAGAGTATTGGAGCAGTTTACATTTACACCTAAGGTGCAGGTCCTGCATCACAAGAGGTGGCCGAGCCCGCGAAGAAAGATGGAGCTCTCCTTTCCTATGAAAATCGTGATCATTCAACAGGAGGTTCTGGGATCAAAATAAAGCACAAGCAGGTGCTATTTAGACCTCACTGAGACTTCCCATGCATGTGGCTGGCCCCGGGTGTGCGGCGGCGGCGGCGGGGAGCAAAGCTCGGTTTGGAGCTTCACCCCGTTAATGGCGGATTTTGATAGAAGCATTATGAAGCTCTCTACTTGCATGGATAGACTCCTTGTGGTCCCAGCAAGCTTCCCGACCACTCACCCCGGCCGGAGATGGCCTGAGCGCCGGCGGCCCGCAACTTGGTGCAAATTCGAACCCAACTCGGCCGGCGCCTTCCTCGGCTTGCATGGGAGCCATGCAACAGCATGGTTGGGATCCTCTTGGTCCCAACAAGGATTCTGGGCAGGTGGCCGGCGTCGGAGAGGCTCGCCGGCGCCGGAGCACGAGGCTCGCCGAGTGCAACAAAAAGCCCGAACTAGGGCATAAAAACTGCCATTATTGGTTCAACCATACTCCACCAAATTTGGTGGAGTTGGTCCTCTCCTCCTACAGTCCAAGCACCTAAATTTTGGGCCGTTTTGGTGCAAGGGGTGCTGAGTTCCCTCGAGGCGGAGGAAAACTAGGTTTCCGGCGACCCATTGTGGCCGCCGGCCAACCGTGGTGCATGGGGCTCGGGGATTTGCTGGGATGATGCTTAGGGGCCAAGGAAACCGACTGCACGTGGTCTAGAGGGCTAACATACACTGGTTCGAAACCCTCACCTTGGCCGACTCGGGGAGAAGGAGGAAGCCGGTTATCTTCTTCTGTCTTCTTCTTCGCCGCCTCCTCGACAGCACCTAGGGAGGTCCACCGACACCAAGGAAGTCCCCCAGAGCACTCTAGATCAAAGCTTGGAGGAGTTTTGGTTTCAACTTCCCTTCTTCTTCTCTCCTTCTCTATCTCTCTCGGTTTGGGAAAAGCAATGAAGGTGTTCTTTGGCTCCCCCTTCACTCCGGGCTCGGTTTTAAGGATAGCAGGAACCAAAGGACACGAGTGGAGCAGTTACAAGAAGTCTAAGAGGCAATATAGAGTTTAGTAAAAGATTCTTAACCCAAAAACCCCAAGCTCCATTCACACACCGAAACACAAAGCTCCGAGATCCTCTTATTAGGTGCAAAATGCCCAAAACCCCTTATGGTTACAAGCCCTAGCACTTAGGCACATAAAATATTACCTTTTGTTTAGAAATTGTTGCATTTTGATCACTTTCTTACGCATTTCGAGACAATCCGGTCGCCGTTTTGCGAAACAGACTTCGCCACGACGTTCGGCTCGTCGAGACCTGTCAGGTAGCGTATTTGTTTGGTTCGTTCGACGCCCGGATTAAAAGTCGTTCCATAAGGTTCGACTCAATATAACGCGTGGCACGCACTTCGATGCACCCGGGTCGCCAAACGCGAAATCCGACAGTGCCATTGTGCTCAGAACGTCGAAATTAGCTAGGATCCATTACTCATACTCCTATGTTAAAATTCTAGATAGTGGTTCGACCATTCATGATCACAAGGAGTTAAAAATTCAAAGGTTACTATTCACTTAAGTCGCGGGGCCCACTTTTTGATTTCTGATTTCTGGAAGATCCGACCGTCGGATCGAAAATATATGAATATGAAACTTCTATGTTTCGACGAAACGATCGCAATGGTGATCTCGGATTTTCCAGATCAGACCCCGATCAAAAGTCGATATCTCTGGGCCCACTATTGACCCACTATCTCTCCATTTTTGCCAAAATTGACAAATTTTAAATATTTAAAGGCAAACAGAGACTTTTAAATTCTAGATTTCTACA
This sequence comes from Tillandsia leiboldiana, assembly GCA_029204045.2. Classification (NCBI taxonomy): domain Eukaryota; kingdom Viridiplantae; phylum Streptophyta; class Magnoliopsida; order Poales; family Bromeliaceae; genus Tillandsia; species Tillandsia leiboldiana. The sequence goes on along the minus strand of JAQNDB010004215.1, from coordinate 17,348 downwards.
TCACCCACAACTTTTAAAAAGTTTCATCCCCGAAACTTAACAAAACATACTTTAAAAGTTTTCTAAAACACCCAAAATATCAGTTTTCTAAGTATTAACTTATTACATCATTGTTTCAACATTTCAAGCTCCCGATGGGCCTTCCCCTGACGGCTCGCCATGCTGTGTCAGAGCATAGACCCGTCCTCCCGTCACTTGGCGGGGTCCCTCAGTTTGGCGCGATGAAGGACGACTTGAGGCAGCCACGCTCTGGGTTGGCGCTGGAGGTCGGGCAGCAAGAGGTGGCACAGCCAATGCTGGTGGGTTCGCAGCAGATCTCCGCGGGCAGTTAGCAGAGATATGGCCAGGCTGACCACAATTATAGCATCTTCCGTGGTGCAGGTCGCAAGTCATGGGTTGATGATCTGCCCCGCAGAAGACGCAAGGCCTCGCCCTATGTTGTCGATTGAAAGTCCGAGAACCACTGGCTTGGTTCTGATTTCCTTGGGGTCTAGGGGGTCTTCTATTTGATCCAGATGATCCCTCCCCATTTCCAGCGAACTGTCGCTTCATCCCTTTTCCTTTATCCATCGCTGCCCGCTCAGCCCGGGAGATTTTTAATTCAGCCTCAATGGCAAGGCAGCGCTCGATGCATTCGTCGTAGTCGGTGATCAAATGTGAAGACAACTGACGACGGATCTCGGTCGCAGGCCTTGAGTGAATAATCTAACCTTGCGACGCTCGTCCTGCACCGCTTGTGGCACCAGGTCAGCAATTTTCGTAAATTCTTCTTCGTACTCCCTCAGGGTGTGGTCTCCTTGGCGCATGTTTTCCAAGTCCCGCTCCAATGCTTCTCGTGCTGTCTCCTTTTGGTAGCGGTGGTACAGAGCCACCCTAAATTGCTCCCAGGTAGGCTTAGGTGCATCAGAAGCAAAATTGTGGCGTTGGTAGCGCAGCCACCACATGCTTGCGCTGACACCGAGGCAATGTACCCCCAGTGTCACCTTGTCTTGCTCCTAAGTGTCCAAATCTCTAAACAGCTTTTCCATGTGGTTTAGCCATTCTTCAAGGGCCCAGGGGTCCTTTTCACGGCCTGAGAATTCTTGGGGCTTGAATTTATTAAACTCCAGCAGGACTCCCCTGACTCTTGATCTTTCTTCCTTGTACGTTGCTCTGGCAGCTTCCAGGGCCGCAGGATTGTTAGGATTGTTACCCCCTGCCACCCCGGGAGCATCCACAGTTGCAGCAACGGCTTCAGATGCAGCCGATTCAGCCGGTGGTACTGATGCAGGAGGAACAGGAGGTCCCTCAGTCGCAGAGGCTGGTGCTGCAGGTGGTGCAGGTGCAGCAGGAACATTGGCCTCCCGCTGCATGTACTGTTGTATCATTGCAGCCATTTGAGCCAACTGATCCTCGAATCTTTGCATTCTGTCGGGGATCTCTGGGCCCCCACTTTCAGCAGTTGCTTGGGCAGCCCCCCGACCCATGCCAGTCCCTTGACCACCACCAGCACCACGCCGAGTGCGAGCCATAACTGCAATAGTTAATAATTTACTTTAGTACGGTCAACCCACAACTTCTGTTTTGACCTATCAGGCTTAGAACACTACCCAGCGCTCTCTCGTAACACGAGTCATCCTAGGGTTCGTTCCTAGCCAAACCTAGACATTGCGTTTCCTATTTCTCTGATACCATCTAATCTGTCACGCCCCGAGTTTAAATAAACCAGCGTCTAAATTTTTTTTTTTTTTTTTTTTTTTTTTTTTTTTTGAAATCAGAGTTTAAAACCAGCCAGGGCGCAACAGACCGCCACATATATAGAAGAGTCCCAATCCCACTAGGGATTGAGCCCTTTTCTATATATGCACGGCTCACTTGGCATACAACCAGAGTACTAACTACGTACATCTACTAAGCAAGATTAAATTACAACATCAATAACTTCTCAATTACATTGCATTACATTTGATACAACAAACAATTAAATACTTGATCTTATCGGCTGTCCAGGGTCAAGCTCTATCTCGTGATCTCACCAACTCGTCCCGACATCTCAACACCCGCTCGACCTGAAAAACAGTCACCCGAGGGTGTGAGACATACCGGAGTGTATCCCAGTGGGCACGACGAGCCGAGAAATAGCAGATCGTACCTACTGGTATACAATGCTAGAGGATAGTAATAGATCAGGGGTTAGGGTAAAGCAGATATATAACTGGTGCTGTAAAGAAAGTAAAACTCATAATCTGGGTACAAGCATAGGAGATAATTTTAGCAGAATTTAAAACATGTATCAGGATAATCAACACATCAAGGAGTTAGGACAATCAGCAAGATAACAATGGAACTATAATCAGAGGCATCACATAGAATCATATAGAGCAACTTAACAACTCATGCATCAAATAGATGAAAACGCAAAGACCCAATCACAAGCTACCATATTGGCCTTCACAAGACCTCAGGCAAGGCTGCCCTCTTGGCACCACCTGGTTGACATTCCCCAAACTAGGGTCACGGGTTGCCTCAGCTAACCACTTTACCGGTAAAGAACATCGCTACGGGTAGCAAATCCGCTGATATTCGTGAAGTACAACGGTGCGGGCGAATCATATGCAAATGCTCAAGCTCACGGTCCACTGACCGGGTAATCGGCAACAAGCCGGGAAATCCCCACTGGGATGCAATGACAAGATCAACTGAAACTCAACACTTATGCAGGAACACTCAGCAATAAATCTCAACTCATATGCAAGATCAAGGCAAATATCTCTCAACAGAAGCTCACAGATAATCTCAACTCAACCACACAAACCAACCAAATGATACAAAACTTAAACACATATTTTAAGAAAACTGTTTTGAAAAGTCCAAACCTCGAAGAGCATTGCCCTTGTCCTATCAAACAAGAACAGACTCAGGCGACACTACGAAGCTTGGGTTTAGGTCCAAACCTCGCAGAGCAGTGCCTTTGTCCTATCAAACAAGAACAGACTCCGGCGACCCTACGAAGCGGGGTAAAACCTCAGTTAAATAAATCTATGTGCTCAGAGATGTATCATTTGATCAGCAGAACAAACAGGCTCACTAATCGACCATGAAAATGTCCGAGTAAAAGTATAAATGCTAGAGGTGCTATGGACAATCATGTAAGGCAAAATAGAACAGATAACAGGCATAGATCAGGCAGATAGCAGATATAATATAATCAAAGAAAGGCAGGCTCAAAGTAATGTTTAAGCTATCAAAAACAGGGGTCCAATCCAGTATCGCGCCCCAGAGGGCCGAACTGATAAAACCCGGACCGAAGATAACCCACCTGTCAATGCGCAGGCAATTAATCTGTAATCCTCTAAATGCTCAACTCCAGGTGCAAACTGAATCAACCTGGATCAAAAATCACCAATCAGGGATCAATTCAGTCCCGCTAACTCTAACCTAAGCCCAGATCAACTTAAAACCCTCTTAGTTATTCTAATTGTAACCCAGATACCGTGAAATCGACGATTTTGCCGATTCTCGGACTGTCATCCGATTTCCGCTCAACGAAAGCCGATGGATTCCCAACGAAAAGCTTAGGAATCATTTAAACATTTTACTAACCAGTACACATTGTCTATTTTGCATTAAAACCCCTAAAGTTTCCAAAAATTACACTTTAGTGCCTTTTGAGCACTGTTTTCGCTCGTTCTTTCAACTGGAAAATCATTTTAACATTCCGTCACTTCCAGCAGGTTACTTATGTCTTGCTGAACACCGTTTTCACCAATTTGCAGCAGCACGGTGCCCGAGGAAAACTTCGGGTCATAAAAACTCTCTCTAACATAGCCCAAAATGAATTTTTGTTTCTCCGAGACTTCAAACACTGTTTCTAACGCGAGCATCGCGTTCAGTGACCACAAAATAGCCAGGAATGCACTGTCGCAGCTTCGCTAACAGCCTAGAATAAGGTTTTGTTCCAACATTATTGTTTTATGTTGATTCTACTATATCTTTTAATTTAAACTTCAAACCAGCAAACTTTGTATATGAAAAGGTCTTTCAATATTGCAAGGATCACAGGGCTCACCTTAATTGCAGCCCAGATCTGTTGGATCAAGAAGATCCATTATCATGCAAACATACAAGTTCATCTTGCTCCAACTTTTATTCCACACAGAATCCTTTTGATCTGAGGTGAGCATCAAGCTCAGGGGATCATTATAAGCAAGTTTCATATTTACAGTTTTATCAAATTCCCATTATTTCTTCATTCATGCATTTATACAAACACTTGGTGGGCATGACTCACACACACAATCACAAGCACAATCCGAATTGGGTTCTCTGTGGTTTCTGCACCTGGGCCTAACCAAGATGGACCAAACCACTCTAAAGAGTATTTGGAGCATTTTACATTAACCTAGGTGCAGGTCTGCACCAAGAGTTGGCCGAGCCCGCGAAGAAGATGGAGCTCCTTTTCTTGAAAATCGTGATCATTCAACAGGAGGTTCTGGGATCAAAATAAAAGCACAAGCAGGTGCTATTTACCTCACTGAGACTTCCCATGCATGTGGCTGGCCCCGGGGTGCGGCGGCGGCGGCGGGGAGCAAAGCTCGGTTTGGAGCTTCACCCCGTTAATGGCGGATTTTGATAGAAGCATTATGAAGCTCTCTAACTTGCATGGATAGACTCCTTGTGGTCCCAGCAAGCTTCCCGACCAACTCACCCCGGCCGGAGATGGCCTGAGCGCCGGCGGCCGCAACTTGGTGCAAATTCGAACCCAACTCGGCCGCGCCTTCCTCGGCTTGCATGGGAGCCATGCAACCGCATGGTTGGGATCCTCTTGGTCCCAACAAGGATTCTGGGCAGGTGGCCGGCGTCGGAGAGGCTCGCCGGCGCCGGAGCACGAGGCTCGGCCGAGTGCAACAAAAAGCCCGAACTAGGGCATAAAACTGCCATTAATTGGTTCAACCATACTCCACCAAATTTGGTGGAGTTGGTCCTTTCCTCCTACAGTCCAAGCACCTAAATTTTGGGCCGTTTTGGTGCAAGGGGTGCTGAGTTCCCTCGAGGCGGAGGAAAACTAGGTTTCCGGCGACCCATTGTGGCCGCCGGCCAACCGTGGTGCATGGGGGCTCGGGGATTTGCTGGGATGATGCTTAGGGCCAAGGAAACCAACTGCGCGTGGTCTAGAGGGCTAACATACACTGGTTCGAAACCCTCACCTTGGCCGAGCTCGGGGAAGAAGGAGGAAGCCGGTTATCTTCTTCTTCTTCTTCTTCGCGCCTCCTCGGACAGCACCTAGGGAGGTCCACCGACACCAAGGAAGTCCCCCAGAGCACTCTAGATCAAAGCTTGGAGGAGTTTGGTTCAACTTCCCTTCTTTCTCTCCTTCTCTATCTCTCTCGGTTTGGAAAAAGCAATGAAGGTGTTCTTTGGCTCCCCCTTCACTCCGGGCTCGGTTTTAAGGATAGCAGGGAACCAAAGGACACGAGTGGAGCAGTTACAAGAAGTCTAAGAGGCAATATAGAGTTTAATAAAAGATTCTTAAACCCAAAAACCCCCAAGCTCCATTCACACCTAAACACAAAGCTCCGAGATCCTCTTATTAGGTGCAAAATGCCCAAAACCCCTTATGGTTACAAGCCCTAGCACTTAGGCACATAAAATATTACCTTTGTTTAGAAATTGTTGCATTTTGATCACTTTCTACGCATTTCGAGACAATCCGGTCGCCGTTTTGCGAAACAGACTTCGCCACGACGTCCGGCTCGTCGAGACCTGTCAGGTAGCGTATTTGTTTGGTTCGTTCGACGCCCGGATTAAAAGTCGTTCCATAAGGTTCGACTCAATATAACGCGTGGCACGCACTTCGATGCACCCGGGTCGCCAAACGCGAAATCCGACAGTACCATTGCGCTCAGAACGTCGAAATTAGCTAGGATCCATTACTCATACTCCTATGTTAAAATTCTAGATAGTGGTTCGACCATTCATGATCACAAGGAGTTAAAAATTCAAAGGTTACTATTCACTTAAGTCGCGGGGCCCACTTTTTGATTTCTGATTTCTGGAAGATCCGACCGTCGGATCGAAAATATATGAATATGAAACTTCTATGTTTCGACGAAACGATCGCAATGGTGATCTCAGATTTTCCAGATCAGACCCCGATCAAAAGTCAATATCTCTGGGCCCACTATTGACCCACTATCTCTCCATTTTTGCCAAAATTGACAAATTTTAAATATTTAAAGGCAAACAGAGACTTTTAAATTCTAGATTTCTACATATTTAGCATTCAAAACCTAACAGAGATAGAGTTTATACTCACCATGACATTTACAAATTCAGATATGTAATAAGATCACAATCAAACATCGACATATCTTCTAAGCTATAAAATTCCAAATGTCATAACTTCGTTAGTAATCAAACAACTTGTTAGTAATATTACATGCCCAAATAGTTAGTCGAATAGTTAGTCGAGACATGCATGCAGTCACAATACAAAACCAAAGTTGAGTTGATATACTTACCTTCAAAGTTCAAAGTTCAAAACCATTAGTGATGATCATACAAAACCAAAGTTGAGTTGATATACTTACCTTCAAAGTTCAAAGTTCAAAACCATTAGTGATGATCATTGTTCGTTTCTCTCTCCCCCTTTTTGTCACAAAAGTTAGCCAAAATTACAAAAGAATGAAGAGTTAAAAGTTCAGAAAATGTGAAAAACCTGAGAACTAAACAAAAATACTAAAAGCCTGCAAAAAAAAAATGAGAGTTAGAGCAGAAATCAATCATCTGAGTCTGAGTCATCTGAGGCGCTGCATCCCATTTTCGACAACATTTTCTTCATCAACTTCTTCATCGAAGAGACTGTCTTGGTCAATGTGATTTGAGATGCGGTGATGATTTCAAGTTCCTCTGAAATACGCCTCTGTTCTTTCGTGATTTTTTCTTGTTCAAAGGATAAGCGTTGTTGCTGTTTATAAATTGAGGTGACCGACGCTTCATCATCTGGTGCGGGTGTTTGCCGGGACGGAGACGCAGAGGTGCCGACACAAGGTTTCTTTCCGGATGAGGGAGCCGTAGTGACATGTGGCAGTTTATGAATAGACATAACAATAGTGGATTCATTTATCATGCCTAGGCAATGTTGATAGGATGTTGAGCTGACGTCAATCTGGAACTTCTTCAAGATCCTCATAATGATCAATGGAAAAGGAAGTCTTTCGGTAGGATGAGGATGCTCAACATATCTAGACATCCTGTTCCAGATAATGTATGGGATATTCATGTTCAATCCTATTGCTTCAGATGGGTGTCCTAGAAGATACAAAATAGCATTCGATCCCATCTCACAACCTTTGTCTGCATGTTTGGGAGAATGTTATAACATGTGATGAAATTGAGAAACCGGTATTCAAGCCGAAGTTGCTTGGACTTAACAGATTTCTCCGTTGATTCAGTGCCTTCCAAACATATTCCTTTGATAACTGTTTGCCACAAGGCATTCGTTAAGCTTCTTCCAGTTAAGTAGTTCAACCCTGATCTGCTTGATTGCATCCCCAGGACTTCCCCAATTAACTGCGGAGTTATCTTGAGTCTTGTCCCTTGGATGTTTGTATAGAACTGCATAGAGCCGTGATCATCTTCCTGAAGATGTCTTGAATTTGTGTAAAAAGTTCTCACTCGGTGCAGACAATATCCAAGCAATTCAGGGAATCTGGAAACTTGAATAAGATTGGCTTGTTCTATTAAAGTCCTGAATTCCGGTGAGTGATCACGAAGAGCACCAATATTGACATGTCTCTCGCCGATGCATTCTCGATGTTCAAATGCCCTAAGACGGTAAGTATTAACGAACACTTCTTCCAAGCGAGGTGGAGAATCAGGAGTCACTGGTTCATTAATTTCAATACCTCGCGCTCGTCCAAGCCGTCTAGCAAGTCTTTTTCTTTTTATCGAGATGGATGAAGAGGTCATTGGTGCTTTTCCTTTATCCATGGCAGTTTTTCTTTTTGATGAGACGGGTGTCGTCTTAGCAGGCGTCGCTTCCTCATTCACCAACTCGTCCCAATTCACTTCATCCTTTTCTGATTCCGTCTCTGAATCTTCAACAAGAAGACATTCTCCCTTTTTAAAAGGTTTCTTTGCTCTCTTCAATTTATTAGTCACTCTCGTGTGCACCATTGCAACCAAAAGGAAGATTATCCATGCAACGCCATTTTGCTACTAGTGCGTTAGTGATTTAGAAACCTGCGAGCAAAAAAACTCAAGAACACGAGAAATTGTTTATTTTCAAAAATTTTCAAAATGTACCTAAACAATCATTATCGTGTAGAGAGACTAGATATCAAATTAGTTTTGCCAAAAGAATTTTAAAAATAGATCAAACCCATGATTTCAAAAATTCCTATTATATGCCCTAAAATCGAAATTTTAGAAATCGAAGCCTAAAAATCCGTTAATCAGGAGAATACTTAGCATATAATCAAAACTAATCTACCTAGAGTGTTCTTATTTCAAAAGAAATTTGATCAAAACCAATCCAAAACGAAAAAGATACAAGATTTTCATCATGTTTTGAGGAAAAAACATGAAAAACTGTGAAATACCGAGATTTTGATCAAGAAAACTTACTTAGAATCGAAGAACTTGAGTTTGGAAGCCTCTAAAATAGATGAATTCTAAAGAGAGAAGCTCTGGAGACTTAGGAACAAAATATTGAAGTAAAAGAAATCAAAACCCTTTTGTTCTATATAAAACCCTAGCCGCGATCCGGATCAGATCGTGAATCCATTCCGGATCAGCTACCCGCAGGAAATACCTGCGTTCGGGATCCGGATCGGCTTGTCCAATCCGGATCAGCTCCAACTTTTTCTTCAAAATAATTCAGAAAAAATTTCACAAAATCCAGGAAAAAGTATGTAAGCACTTATGCATGTCAACTTTAAATGAAAATCATCGTTTCATACAACAAGAAATAGATTATGTCAAATCTATCAACAATATCCAACAAATGAAACGAAAATTTATAAAAATTAAATCCCTTAAAGTTGAACAACTTCAATCACATCTAACATGATCTTATGAGTAATGCCTTTATCAAATCATCAATTTGGTAAAGAAAATGAAATACCAAGATCAATAGATGTTTGAAATCCCAGATAAGTTAGATAATTTATCTAGTCAAATTTTAGTACGGAGTGGCTCTTTGAGCATCTTTTAATAAAAATCCCCACCTTATACCAACCTTGGAATTTGATAGAGTCAAGTATTCCAAAAAACATTTTATTTAATCAACTCGAACAACCATGCTTGGTATACATGTGGTAGCTGCACACAGTACTCGGACGACCGAGGTGGTAGCTCTTTCCTCCATGTGGTGGTAGTTTTCACACTCCTCATTGGGATGTAACTCTTTCCACATCTTTTGAGCATAACACTTTTTCTTTGTCTCCCCCTCAATTGGCTATCAATTATTTAAAATATAAGTATTCAACCAAAAATTGATCTCGATTTCATACTCGACTAAATAGTCAAATAAGATAAAACCTATACCAAGAGATCATTGAGAGAGAAATGACTTGATCAAAACAAAGATGATTTAATTGACATAAATGATCATTGCATCAAATGAATTATTATGATATCCAAAGCATAATAAATTTCTCAATAGACGAAAAGATGCTATTAAAGTCAATAATACACATGCTCAATTAATGTTCTATGTCTAAGCATAGATAATGAATAAAAACATAAAAACAAAAACCTAACCTAAGCATTGGTTTCAAAAGGAGATTATTTCAAGAAAAGCATTCCAATTGCTTTACGCAAATGAATAAATCGTTTTTGATCCAAAGGTTTTGTTAAAATGTCAGCTAATTGATCCTCAGTTGAAATGTAGGAAAGTTGAAGAATATTTGACTCAACTAGCTCTCTTAGAAAATGATATCTAAGTTCAATGTGTTTTGTTCTCGAGTGCAACACAGGATTTTTGGAAATGTTTATAGCACTTGTGTTGTCACAAAGAATTGTTACCGAAGCTGCTGAAATTCGGAAGTCGCTCAACACGCTTTTCATCCAAATGAGTTGGGTTGAACAACTACCTGCTGAAATATATTCTGCTTCGGCGGTCGATAGTGCAATGCAGTTTTGCTTTTTACTATGCCATGCAACAAGGCAATGGCCAAGATAAAAACATGCACCACTCGTACTTTTCCGATCATCCACAGATCCTGCCCAATCGGCATCTGAATATCCAATAATATCAAGACTTGTTCCCATAGGATACAAAATTCCGAAATTCAGTGTACCTTTGATGTACCGGATGATCCTTTTCACCGCTTTCAGGTGATCCTCCTTTGGTGCTGATTGATATCTCATGCAAATCCCAACACTAAAGGATATATCCAGGCGACTAGCCGTGAGGTAAAGTAGACTTCCTATCATGCTGCGATAAAGCTTCTCGTCTACACTCTCACTAAGAGATTCACATCCTAATCTCTTGTTGCTAGTTCCCATAGGAGTCGGAAAATCTTTAGAGTTTTCTAAATCGAATTTCTTCACCAACTCCCTTGCATACTTGGATTGACACAAATGGATGCCATCATCATTTTGTTTCACTTGCAATCCAAGAAAGTATGTCAGTTCGCCCATCATTGACATCTCAAATTCGCTTTCCATGGTTTCAGCGAATTTAGAAGCATCATTATCTCCAGTTGCACCAAATACAATGTCATCGACATAGATTTGTGCCACAATGAAATTATCCTGATAATGCTTCACAAAGAGAGTCCGGTCAGCTCCCCCTCGAGTATAGCCCTTTTCTAATAGGTGCTTTGTTAGCCTTTCGTACCATGCTCACGGTGCTTGCTTTAGACCGTAAAAAGCCTTTTTTCAAACGAAAAACATGGTTAGGTTGTTTATAGTCTACAAACCTTTCGGTTGAGCCACATAAACTTCCTCGTTTAAAAACCCATTTAAAAATGCGCTCTTAACGTCCATTTGAAATAACTTTATTTTAAAATGACAAGCAATCGCGAATAAGATACGGATGGACTCGAGTCTTGCTACCGGGGCGAACGTTTCATCAAAGTCTATACCTTCTATTTGAGAGTAGCCTTGAGCAACTAAGCGTGCTTTATTCCTGATGATGGTACCATCCTCGTTCTTCTTATTCTTGAAAATCTATTTAGTACCAATCACGTTGTGTTGCTTTGGAGGCTTCGTTAATTCCCAGACTTTGTTTCGTTCGAACTGATGGAGCTCTTCCTCTGCATAGCTTCAATCCAGTAGTCATCCTGAAGAGCTTCATCGATGTTCTTTGGTTCAATCATGGAACGTAGCATGCGACTCCACAAACCAACTGTCTCCGAGTTCTAACTCCTTCTTGTGGGGTCTCCAATAATGTTAGATCCGGATGATCCTTGGATGCTGCGTAACGTTGTGCTTGTACACGGATGTAGTCGGAGGTACATGTGATACTTCCTGCACATTAGGATAAACTTGAAGAACCATTAGATGCACTCAACTTTATTGAAAGAGTTCCCCAGAGTTATTACGAAGAGACGTTGCATTTACAGGAGTATCATCATCTAGAGGACATATTCACCAGGGTAGATTTCATTCAGCATGGCAAAGTGGAAAGCTTCATCTACTTTCACAATTTATAGATTTATCATCACGTTTTTAGAGTTTCCAAGTTAAATACCCGATCTGCTCTACTGTTAGTTAGAATACCCATAAACATCCCTTCGTCGCTTTTCGCGAGTCGAACTTTACCAAGGTTTTTTCGCGAATCACGCAGAATAAACATCGACTCCCAAAGATACGAAATATTTGATATTTGGTTTTCTACTAAACCACAGCTCATATGTGTATTTAAGGTTCCAGGGCGCAAAAACACTTGATTAATTACATAGACAGCGGTGTTCACAGTTCAGCCCAAAAATATAACGGCAAATTCTGGCTATGAAGCATCACACGTGCCATCTCTTGAACAACCCTGTTTTTGCGCTCAACAACACCATTCTGCTGAGGTGTATAGGGTGCTGAGAATTCATGTTTTATCCCATTGGAAGTGCAAAAATAATAAACTTTGAATTAATGAATTCTCCACCTCTATCACTTCGAACACGAACAATCTTTTCATTTCTTTCATTCATAATACGATGACAAACCTCATGAAAAGAGTCGAAAGTATCCGTTTTCTCTTTTAAAAAAGTTACCCAAGAATACCTAGAGAAATCATCAACCAACAGAAAAATATACCATTTACCTCCCAAAGATGGTTGACGAACCGGCCCCATTAAATCCATATGCAGTAATTCCAAGGGCCGTTTGGTACCGACGTGGTTCAAGTTCTTGTGTGCAACTCTTGATTGTTTTCCCTTTTGACAACCACCACACACAATGTTTTCTTTAAATAAAAGTTTAGGAACCCCCTTAACCACGTTCTTATTTGAAATCCTTGCTAGTTCTTTAAAATTCATGTGACCTAGTCTTTCATGCCAAACAGTTTCATTATCCAAAGAAACTAGGTTACATTTTTCAGAAACTTTGTTTGAAACAACATAGCAATTATTTTCCGATCTAACCCCTTTTAAAAAGAATACCTGGTCCTTATCAGTTACAACACATTCTAAGAGGAAAAATTAACTGAGAACCCATTGTCACAAAGTTGACTTATACTAATGAGGTTAGTCTTTAGGCCTTCAACAAATAAAACATTGTTCAAAACCGGGCCTTCAGGAATAGCGATTGTTCCCTTTCCAACAATTTTGGAAGAACGACCGTCTCCGAAAACAACATGTCCTCCGGAGATTTTCTCTAAAGTTTGAAAACTGTTTTTGTCACCGGTCATGTGACGAGAACAACCACTATCCAAGTACCAAGACGAATTATCATAACCGTGTAAAGAAGTATGAACAACAAGACAAGGAAAGATTTCACCTTTGCGTACCCAAACCTTTCGAGTTTTGGAGTACGTCGGAAACGATTGTGAAGTTGATACCTTTGGTGAAAGCGTCTTGATTGATCCATCGCTTTTCCTTGACGTCGTCGTCTTGTTTGATGTACTACCAATGTTCTTTCCTTTGAAAGATCCTTCTTTGATTTGCGGGAAATGAACTCATTGGTAGTAGTTGCAAGATGTGCTTGATTTGATCTTTCGCTCCATTCTTGCAATTTCTTCTTATGTGCCCTGCATAACCACAACGAAAACATACCTTAGTGCTTGACGATCCCGAAGAGGGTGAAGTAGGCTTGTTGTCGTTGCTTGTCGTGAATTCCGGTGTCGGAGGAGGAGATACCGACTGAGGCACAAACACTGTCCCAACCGAACTAAACTTGTCTTCAGTTCGATTGTATCCGAGGCCGAATGTTTGTTTGACCAAGACCAAGCATCTTATCCAACTTACTCTTTCCAGAAGAAAATTGCTTTAAATCATCATTGAGTTGGAAAATGGTCTCCGTCATTTTCATTTTTCCTGTCGAGCCTCGCCGTAGAGCTTCAAGAAGTAATTCGCTTTGTTCACCATATCTACATAATTCTTCTTGAAATGTTCATTGGACTCTTGAAGGGAAACATTTACTTTAATCAGATTATCCCTTTCCGCTTCAAGAGCGTTGAGAGAGAAGTTGCCTTTTTGCTTCTTCTTCGAGATCCTGCAATCTCCCTCTCAAACTCTTGTTTTGCTTTGCCAGTTTCTTTGAATCCCTCAAAAGCTTATGGTAGGCAAGAGCAAATCTTCACCTTCAGAGTTACTCGGTTCGTCGTCCATTGCAGTTTTTCAATCTGGGAGGAAGTTGGACAATGAATTGGATGTACTTGCCATTAAGCATATGAAGGGTGAAGATGTGGACGCGTGGAATGCCGTTGCGTTGTTCTCTTCATCACTTGAATATGACTCATTTGTCGTTGAGGTGTCATCCCAAGTGACGGCTTGCATCGCCTTCTTCTTGGACGGATTCTTATTCGGACACTCCGTTGAGATATGGCCGTATCCTCGGCACTTGAAGCATTGGACTTGTCCTTCTGAGCTTTTCTTATCCTTTGAAAAACTTTCTTGCTTTCTTGACTTTGGCTTGAAAAGCCTTTGCCTTTCTTCCACTTTCCGGAGGATGAAGTTTTACTTGAATTACCCCTTCGAAAGTTTCGACAAAAATTTCTTGTCAAGAGAGCAAGCTGCTTCTCAAAGTCCTCCATAGATAGGTTCTCGTCATCGCCTGAGGAGGATGAATCCGCGTCTTCTTCTTTGTAGTTTTCAACGCAAAACCTGAAGACTTAGAAGTAGATGCTTTTCCAGAAGAATAGTTAGTAGGAAATGTCATTTCATATGTTTGTAATGAACCAACTAATTCTTCTACACGGATTTCGTCCGGGTGTTTAATAGTTTCAATGGCCGTAACCTTGGAACGAAATCTTTCAGGAAGAGTTCTTAAGATCTTTCTTACAATTTTAAATTCTGGAATCTTCTCTCCCAAGTTAGCACATGTGTTTACGATGTCTTGCAATCGTGTATAGTAGTCTGTGAATGATTCATTTTCTGCCATGAAAATAGAGTCAAATTGCTCGTAAGCATTTGCAGCTTTTGAATCTTCACAAGGTTAGTTCCCTCATGTGTAACTTGAAGAACATCCCAGATTTCTTTCGCAGTCTCACATGCCGAGACGCGAGAGAATTCTGTTTGAGACAAGGCATTAAATAAAGCATTGATTCCTTTGCCATTGTAAGAAGATAAGTCTGTCTCTTCCTTGGTCCATTTCGACCTAGGTTTGATGGTGTGAACATCAACAATAACTTCAGTTGGATTGACCATCCTAACTCGATAGATTTCCACACCCGTTCGTCGATGGAAATAAGAAATGCTTTCATCCGTACTTTCCAGTAGGCATAATTTGTTCCATCGAAAAACGGAGGTCTGTTGATGTTTCCACACTTCAGCCATTGTTTACTACCCTATTCCCGCTCTGATACCACTTGTCGGGTTATGTAAATAATGATCTAAATAGGGGAAAAAACACCTAGAGGGGGGTGAATAGGTGTAAACAATAAACACTCAAAAATCATTGCGTAATAAAACCCAATGCGGAAATGAAAACATAACACGCAAGATTTTTACGTGGAAAACTCCAACACCGGAGTAAAAAACCACGGGACGATAACACGGTGAAATCCACTAGAATTATAACACATACAAAGGTATATACGTACTCACAGACGACTCGACCATTTTCCATACGCTCCTAGTAGATATTCTCCACTCGCTCCGCAACGCTGCTCGAATCCACGATTAGCGTCCAACGCTGAGTCCACGGCGTCCAACGTCGAATCCACGACGTCCGACCGAATCCACGGTCTTCACCCAGTAGCACGTCTCGAATCGACGAACGTACTTCGCTCCGAATCCACGAAAGCGGTTGCACCTTGAATCCACAAGGCCACGCGAGTCCACGCGCCGATTTTGGGGAAATCTTGTTTTTGGGTGGTGATGATCCGCCGAATACTTAGATTAGAAATAGATCGGAAATACCATCTAAGTATTCATTGATTTGATTCTACTCAAAATATGAGTATGAAAACCTAGAATCAAATCAATCAATATAGATGAAGAAACATAGGATTAAATCTATTGATTTCCTTTCTTCTCTATAGGTGGATTTATATGGCCGTCTTTTGATTTATTGATTTTTAAGGCTTATACGGCTTTTTTCTTAGAAAAAGAATCATAGGGTTTATTTATAGGTTAGAAACCGTTGGAAGAGGATAAGAATCAAAAACTAACCTTTTTGGAATTTACAGGACGACGATCCGGATTGGATTTACGGCGATCCGGATTGTCGTAACGAAACAGACAATTCCCAGAAAACAAAGGTTCGGGATCCGGATTGAAATGCCTGATCCGGATCGTTCATACATTTCAGCAAAAACCAATGTTCGGGATCCGGATCAGAAATGGCTTGGATCCGGATTGGATTTGCGTATGAAACAACACCCTTCGGGATCCGGATTGAAATGTCTGATCCAGATCCTGAACATGTCCCATGTCCAGTTTTTGATTTTTATGCAATTAGAAATTCATCCAAGTGTTTCTACACTATAAGAAGTATTCGGATCATCAAAATTAATTAGTTAAACATACCTGATCCTTTGAATTCTTCTTTCTTGAGATTGAGATATGTAATCCAAACTTCTTAACCTTCAATCTTCAAGACTCAATACTTTCACGAAATGCGCCAAAACAAAATCCTTAACAAATTCTAAATCATTGATTGTTGCACTTCCAATGGCATAAAACATGACTTGCGGCACCTATACACCTCACAGAATGGTGTAATCGAGCGCAAAACAGGGTAGTACAAGAGATGGCACGTGTTATGCTTCATAGCCGGAAACTCCGTTATATTTTTGGGCTGAAGCAGTGAACACCGCCGTCTACATAATCAATCGTGTGTATTTGCGCCCCGGGAACTTTACATACACCATATGAGCTATGGTTTTGTAGAAAACCGAATATCAAATATTTCCGTATCTTTGGGAGTCGCTGTTACATTTTACGTGATCGCGAAAATCATAGAAAATTTGACTCTCGAAGTGACGAAGGATTTTCATGGGTTATTCTACAAATAGTAGAGCATATCGGGTATTTAACCTCGAATCTAAAACGATGGTAGAATCTATTAATGTTAAAGTAGATGAAGCTTTTCATTATGCATCTGATAAATCTACCCCTGATATGTGTGACACCCCCGGAATTTGGATTAGTCCTATATAAAATGATATAATAGGACTAAATCTCTAACCCGGCTATAGCATTTTGGATGGTAGCAAGATCCAAGAGGAACATGAGAGTTAAGCGTGCTAGCGCTAGAGTAGTTCTAGGATGGGTGACCCCCTGGGAAGTGGGGCGTCACAGTTGGTATCGGAGCCATTCACCAGCCGGAAATGTGAGATGAGTCTCGGCTGAGCCAGGGTTATATAGCGGGTAGAGTGTGGCTCCCCAGCTAATGACCGTTGTAGGTGGAGTGCAGCTCCCTACAAGGTCGGCTAAGGCTAGCGAGACGAGTCTCACATCGCCTGGTGCTTGTGAGTGTGCTTGAGCCTGACGTGGACGTCAGGGCTTAAAGGGGGGAAGAATGTGACACCCCGGAATTTGTATTAGTCCTATATATAAATAATATAATAGGACTAAATCTCTAATCCGGCTATAGCATTTTGGATGGTAGCAAGATCCAAGAGGAACATGAGAGTTAAGCGTGCTAGAGCTAGAGTAGTTCTAGGATGGGTGACCCCCTGGGAAGTGGGGGTCACAATATGTCTCTTGATGATGATACTCCTGTAAATGCTTTCTCATAATAATTCTTCCGATAATGTTGAT
>JAQNDB010004214.1:0-24971 GCA_029204045.2 Tillandsia leiboldiana | reverse complement strand
GGAGAGAGCAAGGTGGGCACAAGGGAGCGGGCTTGCGGAGCCCAAAGCAGAGGGGGCACGCGAAAGGAAGGGGTGAGGCCGCAGCAGGCAATGGGCCCGAATGGAGGACGGGCAGAAGAGGGGGGCAGAGAGTTGATTCGATGGCACCTACTTGAGTGGACAAAAGCGGGCTGTAAAGGAAGGAGTGCGTGCCCGTTGCG
Source organism: Tillandsia leiboldiana (assembly GCA_029204045.2). Classification (NCBI taxonomy): domain Eukaryota; kingdom Viridiplantae; phylum Streptophyta; class Magnoliopsida; order Poales; family Bromeliaceae; genus Tillandsia; species Tillandsia leiboldiana. The sequence goes on along the minus strand of JAQNDB010004214.1, from coordinate 24,771 downwards.
ATTTAAATGCAGCGGAAATACTTTTTGATCATAAAATAATGATCTCATCATATATACCCTAACCTCATAACATTTATGATTGACTGTATATATATAAATGTGTACAAGATCATCTCGTGAGACACACAAAAAATATTATTCAATCTATTAGAAGAAGGGTTAGAATTTAACCTTTGCTGATTACTGAAATTGTCTGTCGGTGATATTGGATCTGAACTTCCGGTCCTTTGAGCCGCACAACTGTCCGACCTCTATGTGTATCCACACAAGGCTGCTTTGGATCTGTTGCTCACACAATATAATCTCGAAACTCCTTTCGTGATTCTTGTATCAATGTGGAGATTAATTAATCCTCAAATTGTGCTAGCAATTTTAAGAGGATTAACTATAATATAGAGACCATGATTATAGGAAGACTTCTCTCTAATGATTAAAGAGAACTCTAAATGATTAAGAGAACTCTTTATGATTACTTCATATGTTACCCATATGATTACCCATATGATTACTCATATGATTACCCATATGATTACTCATATGATTTTCATATGAGTACTCATATGATTTTCTTCTCTAATGATCAGGGAGATTACTCCTCCTTTTTATAGGCTTATAAGCCATAAATGAGAGGAGAGTAAACTCCTCTCATTCAATGGGTTGAGGAAACAAAGAAAGTGAAAAAGAAACTAGTCGTTAATAAATGGCTTGTGAGAAAACGAAAAACCTTTTTGATAACTTTAATATCAATTAATAGGTGAAGAGTTTTCCTTTATTAATGATGCATAACATTTCATTTAGTGTTCAAATGTTTGCAACTTTTAGTTTTTCGTTCATTAAGTTACTTGGTTTCCCCGCATACATACACATATACATATATATATATATATATATTGCTGACTAGCTTAGCAAATAACAAATACTTTGTTATTTAAGCAAAATGGTCTCTATAAAATTCTCTAAGCACAAATCACACGCAACCTTTATTGTGTGTGACCACATAGGTTCAATTCTACCTGGTTGTGAGATGTGACGCTAAACTCTTTTAGTGTCACCATCGGAACTCCTTTCGATGGACCAAAATATTTTTGACTCTCCCAATTGATTGTGATTAACTATCTTTAATCACTTATGTGGGTCCCACAATCCACGAGTGACACCTAGCAGTATGTCGCGGGCAATCCAAGTAGAATCAATAATAGACTAAACCTCTAGGTGTAGTTACCGTGTGATTAAATCCTTCTATCACTTGTCCTAATTGAGTCGAGGTTATGGATAACTCGTCAAACCCCATTACTCAATTATATATCTTATCTGATCATTAACCGATATATGAAAACTCCTTTTCATAAAATCACACTGCCTTGGCCAAGGGCTTTTATATCTTAAAGAACAGATAGTATATGATAGTTACCTCTCTACGAGGGTGATAGATTCCATGTTGACACACACCTATCTTTATGCATGATCCACTGTAGCCAACATATGTTGACTTTAACTCATGATTAGGGTATAAAGTATTTACACAGTCAAACTACAGTAACCCATACGTAAGATAACTGTGGTGCCTCAGGTAAAGGATCACTCACACCACTACAGCATGGAACAATTTACTGACGAGTGAGTAGACATCCATGTGATTGTTCATAATTGGTCACGCTCAGTGAAAATGTTCTCCAACATTCACCTGTATACTTGCTCTAGTGTCACCACACTAATGACTTAAGACTCATCATCCCATAAGGAAAGCACAGTATACACTGACCTAACCGGATTTATCATCGCCCTCGTGATAATCCTATGATCAGGAGCATTTAAATTAATTACAAAAAATACATGTCTCAAATTCCTAACATCTTAGAAATATGATTCTTTTACCATTAATTCTAAGGACGATTCATATATATATTTATTTAACAATAATATAAATGAATAAATGCCAATTTATTAATTTAATGAAAGATACAAAGATACAAACCCTATAGTTGTGTCACCGATTGGCTTATAGGGCATATAACTAACAGGTGCATCATCCGCGGGCCCAGGGGGAGAGCAGGGTAAGAGCAAGGGAGGGCCGAGGCCGAGCTGGTACAAAGGTGCAGAGGGCCCGTGTTACGGAATTTGAGTTGGCGTAGTTTCGTGAAAGTCTCAAGTCTTGAAGATTGAAGGTGAAGAAAGTTGGATCATTTAACTCAATCTCAAGAAAGAAGAATTCAAAAGGATCAGGTATGTTTAACTAAAGATTTTGTGTGATCCGAATACTTCTTGTAGTGTAGAAACACTTGGAAGAATCTTTCATTGCATAAAAATCAAAAACTGGACTTGGGACATGTTCAGGATCCGGATCAGGTTGTTCGATCCGGATCCCGAAGGTGGTTCGTTCATACACCAGTTCAATCCGGATCGTAGCCTCTCTTGATCCGGATCCCGAACACTGAGTTTACCATCTTCCTTGAACGATCCGGATCAGGCTTCGCAATCCGGATCCCGAACGTTGATGTTTGGTGAACTGTATGAACGATCCGGATCAAGCACTTCGATCCGGATCCCGAACCTTCGTTTTTCTGGAATTGCCTGACTCGTTACGACGATCCGGATCACAGCTAATCCGATCCGGATCGCCGTCCGTAAAATTTCCAGAAATGTTAGGTTTTTGATTCTTATCTCCTTCCTAGGGTTTCTAACCTATAAATAGACCCTATGACTCTTTTTCTAGGGTAATCCAATCCAAATAGCCGTCATTTTCATATATCATCTTATACGGCTCTAGATCCACATATAGAGAAGAAAGGAAATCATTAGAGAATACTCTATGTTTCTTCATCTATATTGATTAGTTTGATTCTAGGTTTTCATACTCACATCTTGAGTTGAATCAAACTAATGAATACTTAGATGGTATTTCCGATCTATCTTTGATCTAAGTATTCGGCGGATCATCACCACCAAAAACAACGATTTACCCCAAAAATCGGCGCGTGGATTCGCGTGTCCTTGTGGATTCAAGGTTCAACCGCTCTCGTGGATTCGGAGCGAGGCACGTTCGTGGATTCGAAGGGTGCTATTGGGTGAAGACCGTGGATTCGGTCGGACGTCGTGGATTCGACGTTGGACGCCGTGGATTCGGCGTTGGGCGCAGATCGTGGATTCGAGAAGCGTCGCGGAGCGAGCGGAGAAGATCCTCTAGGAGCGTATGGAAAAGGTTGAGTCGTAAGTGTGTACGGTAAATCACCTTGTACGTGTTTTAATTCTAGTGGATTTCTGCCGTGTTATCGGTCCCGTGGTTTTTTACTCCGGTGATGGAGTTTTCCACGTAAAAATCTTGCGTATTATTTTTATTTCCGCATTGGGTTTTTATCGCAACGATTTTTGAGTGTTTATACGTTTACACCTATTCACCCCCCTCTAGGTGTTTTTTCCCCTATTTAGATCCTTATTACATATAACCCAACAAGTGGTATCAGAGCGGGAATAGGGTTGTAAACAATGGTTGAAGGTGGAAACATCAACCGACCCCCGTTCTTCGATGGAACAAATTATGCGTACTGGAAAGTACGGATGAAAGCCTTTTTAATTTCCATCGACGAACGGGTGTGGCAATCAATTGAATTAGGATGGTCTAATCCAACTGAATTTATTGGTGATGTTCACACCTTAAAACCTAGGTCGAAATGGACCAAGGAAGAGTTAGATTCATCTTCTTACAATGGCAAGGGAATTAATGCTATTTTTAATGCCTTATCTCAAACTGAATTCTCTCGCGTCTCGGCATGTGAGACTGCGAAAGAAATCTGGGATGTTCTTCAGGTTACACATGAGGGAACTAACCTCGTGAAGATTCAGAAACTGCAAATGCTTACGAGCAAGTTTGACTCTATCTTGATGGCAGAAAATGAATCTTTCACGGACTACTATACACGATTGCAAGACATCGTAAACTCATGTGCTAATCTGGGAGAGAAGATTCCAGAATTTAAGATTGTAAGAAAGATCTTAAGAACTCTTCCTGAACGATTTCGCCCAAAGGTTACTGCCATTGAAACTATTAAACACCCGGACGAAATACGTGTAGAAGAATTAGTTGGTTCATTACAAACTTATGAAATGACATTTACTACTAACAATTCTTCTGGAAAGGCATCCACTTCTAAGTCTTCAGGTTATGCGTTGAAAACAACTAAGGAAGAAGACGCGGATACATCCTCCTCAGACGATGACGAGAATCTTTCTATGGAGGAATTTGAGAAGCAGCTCGCTCTCTTGACAAGGAAGTTTCGCCGCAACTTTCGAAGGGGTAATTCAAGCAAATCTCCATCCTTCGGAAAGTCGAACAAAGGCAAGGGTACTTCAAGTTACAAGTCAAGAAAGCAAGAGAACTTCTCAAAGGATAAGAAAAGTCAGAAGGACAACTACAATGCTTCAAATGTCGAGGCTACGGCCACATTGCAACGGAGTGTCCCAACAAGTATCCGGCAAAGAGAAGGCGATGCAAGTCGTCACTTGGATGACAATCTCAACGTCAAATGAGTCGTCTTCCGAGTGATGAAGAAAAGAGCTCCACCGCATTCCACGCGTCTGTATCTTCACCCTTCATGTGCTTTATGGCAAGTACATCCGATCGTTGTCCAACTCCACTGTTGAAAAGAATGCAACGGACAATGAATCGGATGATTCGGAAGGTGAAGATTTTGCTCTAGCCTACCACAGACTTTTGAGGGATTCAAGAAATTGGCTAAGCAAAATAAGAGTTTGAGAGGGAGAGTGCATGATCTCGAAGAAGAAGCAAAAAGAGCGACTTCTCTCTCAAACGCCTCTTGAAGTGGAAAGGGAAAACCTGATAAAAGCAAATGTTTCCCTTCAAGAGTCCAATGAGCAACTTGAGAAGGAACATACAAATCTGGTGGATAACGCGAATCACTTCTCAAAGCTCTACAACGAGGCTCGACAGGATAACCTGGAAATGACAAAGACCATTTCCAACTCAAGAATGACTTACAGCGATTCTCTTCAGGAAGGAGTAAGTTGGATAGACTTCTTGGTCTTGGTCAATCAAATCGGTTCGGCCTCGGATACACTCAAACTGGAAACAGTCTAAGTTCGAGTGGGACAGTTTTTGTGCCTCAGTCGGTATCTCCTCCTCCGACACCGGAATTCAAGACAAACAACGACAACAAACCTACTTCATCCTCTTTGGGATCGTCAAGATCTAAGGTATGTTTTCGTTGTGGTGTTCAGGGCACATAAGAAGATATTACAAGACGGGAGTCGAACGCTCATCTCAAACACCTCTTGCAACAACTACCAAAAAGGCTCCTCCCCGGAAATCAAAGTAAAACTTTTCAAATGAAAGAGACTTGGTAGTTCATCGCGCAAGACGATTTCATCAAGGAGCAACAATCGCTATAACAAGACGCCTTCACCGAGGCATATAACTTCACGACCATTACCGACGCACTCCAAAAAGGTTTGGGTGCGCAAAGGTGAAATTTTCCCTTGTCTTGTTTCCAATGTTTCCTTGCATGCATATGATAGTTCGTCTTGGTATCTGGATAGCGGGTGTTCCCGTCATATGACCGGTGACAAAAATAGTTTTCAAAATCTTGAGAAAATCTCCGGAGGACACGTTGTTTTCGGAGACGGTCGATCTTCCAACAATTGTTGGAAAAGGGACGGTAGCTATTCCAGATGGCCCGATTTTGAAAAAAACGTCTTATTTGTTGATGGCCTTAAGACTAACCTCATAAGCATAAGTCAACTTTGCGACAATGATTTTTTAGTTAACTTTTCATCTGTTGAATGCGTTATAACTGATAAGGACCATGTCTTCTTTTTAAAAGGGGTTAGATCTGAAAACAATTGTTATGTTGTTCCTAATAAATTTTATGAAAATTGTAACTTAGCCGCTTTGAATAAGGAAACTCTTTGGCATGAAAGGCTAGGTCACTTAAATTTTAAGGAACTTACTAGAATCTCAAACAAGGACGTGGTCAAGGGGGTTCCAAAACTTTTATTTAAACAAAACGTTGTGTGTGGTGGTTGCCAAAAGGGTAAACAGTCTAGGACTGCACACAAGAACTTGAACCACGTTGGTACAAAACGGCCCTTGGAACTTTTGCACATGGATTTAATGGGACCGACCCGTCAACCATCCTTGGGAGGTAAATGGTACATTTTCTTATTGGTTGATGATTTCTCTAGGTTTTCTTGGGTAGCATTTTTAAAAGAGAAAGCTGATACGTTTGACTCTTTCATGAGATTTGCCATCGTATTATGATTGAAAAGAATGAAAAGATCATTCGTGTTAGAAGTGATAGAGGCGGAGAATTCATAAATTCAAAATTCATTGATTTTTGCACTTCAAATGGCATTAAACATGAATTCTCGGCACCCTATACACCTCAGCAGAATGGTGTTGTTGAGCGCAAAAACAGGGTTGTACAAGAGATGGCGCGTGTGATGCTTCATAGCCGGAATTTACCGCTACATTTTTGGGCTGAAGCCGTGAACACCGCTGTCTATGTCATTAATAGAGTTTACTTGCGCCCAGGAACTTTAAATACACCATATGAGCTGTGGTTTAGTAGAAAACCGGATATCAAATACTTTCGTATCTTCGGGAGTCGATGTTACATTTTACGTGACCGTGAAAATCTTGGAAAGTTCGACTCTCGAAGTGATGAAGGGATATTTTTGGGTTATTCTACGAATAGCAGAGCATATCGAGTATTTAACATTGAATCTAAGACGATCGTAGAATCTATAAATGTTAAAGTAGATGAAGCTTTTCACTTTGGATCTGGAAAATCTACTCTCGATATCTCTCTAGATGATGATTCTCCTGCTAGTGCATCTTCTAATGATAATACTTCCAATATTAATGATGCATCTAATGACTCTTCTAGTTTATCTGATGTGCAGGAATCATCTCATGTATCTCCAAGTACTCCGTTTCAACAAACGTTACGAATCTCCAAGGATCATCCGGAATCGAACATCATTGGAGATCCACAAGAAGGAGTTAGAACTCGGAAGCAGTTGGTTTGTGGATTCGCTTGCTACGTATCTTTAATCGAACCAAAGAACATAGATGAAGCTCTTCAGGATGACTACTGGATTAAAGCAATGCAGGAAGAGCTCCATCAATTTGAGCGAAACAAAGTCTGGGAATTAACGAAGCCTCCAAAGCAACATAATGTGATAGGTACCAAATGGATCTTCAAGAACAAGAAAAATGAGGATGGTACTATCATCAGGAACAAGGCACGATTAGTTGCTCAAGGTTATTCTCAAGTAGAAGGTATAGACTTTGACAAAACATTCGCCCCTGTAGCTAGACTCGAGTCCATTCGTATACTATTTGCTATTGCTTGTCATTTTAAAATCAAATTATTTCAAATGGACGTTAAGAGCGCATTTCTAAATGGTTTTTTAAATGAGGAAGTTTATGTGGCTCAACCGAAAGGTTTTGTAGATCATAAACAACCTAACCATGTTTTTCGTTTGAAAAAGGCTCTTTACGGTCTGAAACAAGCACCGCGAGCATGGTACGAAAGGTTAACAAAGCACCTTTTGGAGAAGGGCTATACTCGAGGGGGAGCTGATAGGACTCTCTTTGTGAAGCATTATCAAAGCAATTTCATTGTAGCACAAATCTATGTCGATGACATTGTATTTGGCGCAACAAGAGATAATGATGCTTCTAAATTCGCGGAGACCATGGAAAGCGAATTTGAGATGTCCATGATGGGCGAATTGACTTATTTTCTTGGATTGCAAATTAAACAAAATGATGAAGGTATTCACTTGAGTCAATCCAAGTATGCAATGGAGTTGGTCAAAAAGTTTGATCTAGAAAATTGTAAAGATTTTCTAACTCCAATGGGAACTAGCCACAAGGGACTTGGAAGTGAATCACATAGTGAGAATGTAGACGAGAAACTGTATAGAAGTATGATTGGAAGTCTACTTTACCTCACGGCTAGTCGCCCGGATATATCCTTTAGTGTTGGGATTTGCGCGAGATATCAATCAGCACCAAAGGAGGTTCACCTGAAAGCGGTGAAACGGATCATCCGGTACATCAAAGGATCAATTAATTTCGGAATTTGGTATCCTATGGGAACAAGTCTGGATATTGTTGGATACTCAGATGCCGATTGGGCAGGATCAGTGGATGATCGGAAAAGCACGAGTGGTGCATGCTTCTATCTTGGCCATTGCCTTGTTGCATGGCACAGTAAAAAGCAGAATTGCATAGCACTCTCGACTGCCGAAGCGGAATACATTTCAGCTGGAAGTTGCTCAACTCAACTCATTTGGATGAAAAGCGTATTGAGCGACTTCCGCATTTCAGCATCTTCGGTAACAATTCTTTGTGACAACACAAGTGCAATTAACATTTCTAAAAACCCTGTGTTGCACTCTAGAACAAAACATATTGAACTTAGATATCATTTTCTTAGAGAGCTAGTTGAATCAAATACTCTTCAACTTTCATATATTTCAACTGAGGATCAATTGGCTGACTTTTTAACAAAACCTTTGGATCAAAAACGTTTTATTCATTTACGAAAAGCAATTGGAATGCTTTCCTTGAAATAAACTTCTTTTTGAAACCTTTGCTTAGGATAGGTTTTGTATTTGTTTTTGTTTTGTTCATTATCTATGTTTGTACATAGGACATTAATTGAGCATAGATCATAATTGACTTTAATTGCATCTTTTCGCACATTTAGAAATTTATTATGCTTTTGCCATCATAATATTTCACTGTTGCAATGATCATTTATGTTAATTAAATCATCTTCTAAGTGATCAAAGTCAATTTCTCTCTCTCAATGATCTCTTGGTATAGTCATTATCTTATTTGACTGCTTAGTCGAGTATGAAATCGAGATCAATATTTGGTTGAATACTTTATATCTTAAATAATTGATAGCCAATTGAGGGGAAGTCATAGAAAAAGTAAAATGCTCAAAAAATGTGGAAAGAGCTACATCCCAATGAGGAGTGTGAAAACTACCACCACATGAAGGAAAGAGCTACCACCTCGGTCGTCCGAGTATTGTGTGCAGCTACCACATGTATACCAAGCATGGTTGTTCAAATTTTGATTAAGTAAAATGCATGTTGAAATACTTGACTTCGTCAAATTTCAAGGTTGGTATAAGGTGGGTTTTTAAAGAAAGATGCTCAAAGAGCCACTCTATTCAACAGATTGTCTAGATACATTATCTACTATATTTGGGATTTCAAACATCTATTGATCTTTGTATTTCATTTTCTTTACTGAATTGATGATTTGATAAAGGCATTACTCATAAGATCAAGTTAGATGTAATTGAAGGTGTTTAACTTTAAGGGATTTAATTCTTGTAAATTCTCGTTTCATTTTTGGATATTATTGATAGATTTGGCATAATCTAATTCTTGTTGTATGAAACGATGATTTTTGTTTAAGGTTGATACACATTTGTGCTTACAATCTTTTTCTGGTTTTTCTTGAATTTCTCTGAAATTTTCTAAAGAAAAAGTTGGAGCCGATCCGGATCGGGCAAGATGATCCGGATCCCGAACGCAGGTATTCTTCTGCGGGCTGACGATCCGGATTGGACCTGCCGATCCGGATCCCGAACGCAGTTTCTCACTGCGGGCAGCCGATCCGGATCGCAATCATGAACTGATCCGGATCGCGGCTAGGGTTTTATAAAGAACAAAAGGGTTTTGATTTCTTTTACTCCAATCTTTTGTTCCAAAGTTTCCAGAGCCTCTCTCTCTAGATTTCATCCTTCCTGGAAGCTTTCAAACTCAAGTTCTTCAACTCCAAGTAAGTTTTATTGATCAAAATCTCGGTTTTTCACCGTTTTTTCTCTTTTCCTCCTCAAACGTGATGAATTTCTTGGATCAACTTTGTTTGTGGATGGTTTTTGATCAAATTTCTTTTGAAATAAGAACTCTGGGTAGATTAGTTTTGATTATATGCTAGGTATTCTCCTGATTAACGGATTTTTAGGCTTCGATTTCTAAAATTTCGGTTTTAGGGCATATAATAAGGATTTTCGAAAATCATGCAATTGATCTATTTTTAAAAGTCCTTTTGCAAAACTAATTTGATTCTTAGTCTCTCTACATGATTATGATTGTTTGGGTACAATTTTTTAAATTTTTGAAAATTAACAATTTTTCATGTGTTCTTGAGTTGGTCTTCACAGGATACATTTTTCACTAGCAATCAAAATGGTGATCACTTGGATTATTTTCCTACTTGCTGCCATGGTACATGTCAAGGATACTGCCAAGCCTAAGAAGGCTAAGAAAGCAAAGAAGACTAAGGTTGATTCCGACACTGAATCAGAGACAGAATCGATCGACTGGGATAACATCGAAATCGAGCAAGCTGCTCCCATTGTCTCCAAAGGGAAAGCAACTGCTGAAGCTTCAAAACCTACTGCAGCTGAAAAAGGAAAAGCCCCTATGGAACCAAGTCCAATTGGAACAAAAAGAAAAACTGGTGCAAGAAAAAGAGGCAGTGCTCAGGGAATTACCATTGAGGAACCAGTTGCTAGGCAGCCTCCTCCACAAGACTTCATCAGCTCCGAAAGAATCAAGAATTTTGAGAAGAGGGAATGCATTGGCGAGAGACATGTCAATGTCAAACCAATGAAGGAACGATCTGTAGCTTTTGGGACTTTGTTTGACCAAGTTGGTCTTGCTCAAATTTGCAACTTCCCTGAGACTACTGGGTACTGTCCACACTCAGTTCGAATGTTTTATCAGAACGCTGCAAGTCTGATTGATCACGAGGATGGACGTCGAGAATTTCACACTTTGGTTAAAAATATCAAAATCAAAGTCACACCCCAGCTGATTGGAGTTGTGCTAGGTATGACAGCCAGAGCTGATGGACTCCATTACCTAAAAACTCAAAGCTTCAACGACAACTCCTGGAGAGCTGTAGTTAATGGAATTTGTCTTCCAAATACTCGGTCGACCGGAAATTCTGTTTTCTCTAAAGAGCTTCGACCAGAGTATCGGTATATAAACTTCATTGTCTGCTACAACATTCTTCCCAACATGAATACGAAGGTTCTTCGATGGGACAGAATGCTATACCTTTATCTTCTTGGAAACCCGGCCGCATTGATGTGAGCAAACTTGAATATTCCTTATCTCATTTGGTCAAGGATGGCGCGGTATGTGGAACACTCTCACCCCACAGAGAGACTACCCTACCCAATGATTATCATGCGCATCCTTAGAAAGTTTAAAGTCGATACAAGCGCGAGCTCATACATGTACAGTTTGGGCACCATTAATGAGACAACAATTGTGAAGTCCTTATCGACTAAACAAGATGAACCCTTAATACCTCCTCACCGGCAACGAGCACAACAACAACGAGCGACAACCTCTGCACCGGCAGAAACTCCTCCTGTTCCACCAGCACAGCAGGCACCTCCATCCACTTCTGATGATGATGCGTCAGTGAGTTCAATCTTTAAGGAACAACAGCGTCTCTCAAACGAGCAAGAGCGCATGGCTACTGATGTCGCTGAAATGAAAGAGGATATCAAAGAAGTTAAGAAGGAACAAGCTTCTATAAACAAACGGATCAAGAAAATGTTTCAGAAGCTTGGGTGTATCAGCTCCGACGACTCTACATAAAGTTTTTCTTCTTTTCTCTAATCTTTCTTTTGCAGGTTTTTAAGTTTTTGTTCTTATTTAATTCTCAGGAGTTTCTTTATTTTGTTCTATTTAACTCTCCTTAAAGTTTTTGTGATTTTGGCTTTGTTTGTGACAAAAAGGGGGAGAGAGTTTAGAGGGAACTTGAACAATGACAATGAACTTGAACAATGATGTGATGTGAACATCAAGGTAAGTGAACATCAAGGGAACTTGAACAATGAACTTGAACAATGATGATGTGAATGTGTGAACATCGAAGTAAGTAGAACTTCAACTTTTGGTTTTCACTTGTTTTGAATGCATGCCTCGACTAACTATTCGACTAACTATTTGGGCATGTAATATGACTAACAAGTTGATGTTGGACTAACATTTATGACATTTGGTTTTTGATTGCATAGAAGATATGTTGGCTTTTGACTATGATTCTCTTACATATCTGAATTCTCAAATGTCATGATGATCAGATAAACTCTATCTCTGTACTAGGTTTTGTATGCTAAATATTCTTGAGGTATCTAACGATCTCTTTTTGTCAAGAATGATTTCCTTGTGCAGAGAGTACAGATGTCTAAGTCTAGAGTCTGTTTTAGGAGTTTATCTCATGTTTTTAAATTTTCGGATCTCCATTGTAAATTTTTGTTGTATGGTGATAGCAACAAAAATATCTTTTTGAATTTTCTTTAGTGGATCTGTGTTTTGTCACGAAACCGCCAAAGGGGGAGATTGTTACGGAATTTAAGTTGGCATAGTTTCGTGAAAGTCTCAAGTCTTGAAGATTGAAGGTGAAGAAAGTTGGATCATTTAACTCAATCTCAAGAAAGAAGAATTCAAAAGGATCAGGTATGTTTAACTAAAGATTTTGTGTGATCCGAATACTTCTTGTAGTGTAGAAACACTTGGAAGAATCTTTCATTGCATAAAAATCAAAAACTGGACTTGGGACATGTTCAGGATCCGGATCAGGTTGTTCGATCCGGATCCCGAAGGTGGTTCGTTCATACACCAGTTCAATCCGGATCGTAGCCTCTCTTGATCCGGATCCCGAACACTGAGTTTACCATCTTCCTTGAACGATCCGGATCAGGCTTCGCAATCCGGATCCCGAACGTTGATGTTTGGTGAACTGTATGAACGATCCGGATCAAGCACTTCGATCCGGATCCCGAACCTTCGTTTTTCTGGAATTGCCTGACTCGTTACGACGATCCGGATCACAGCTAATCCGATCCGGATCGCCGTCCGTAAAATTTCTAGAAATGTTAGGTTTTTGATTCTTATCTCCTTCCTAGGGTTTCTAACCTATAAATAGACCCTTTGACTCTTTTTCTAGGGTGGATCCAAAAAGAATCGAAATAGCCGTCATATTCTTATATCATTTTATACGGCTCTAGATCCACATATAGAGAAGAAAGGAAATCATTAGAGAATACTCTATGTTTCTTCATCTATATTGATTAGTTTGATTCTAGGTTTTCATACTCACATCTTGAGTTGAATCAAACTAATGAATACTTAGATGGTATTTCTGATCTATCCTTGATCTAAGTATTCGGCGGATCATCACCACCAAAAACAACGATTTACCCCAAAAATCGACGCGTGGATTCGCGTGTCCTTGTGGATTCAAGGTTCAACCGCTCTCGTGGATTCGGAGCGAGGCACGTTCGTGGATTCGAAGGGTGCTATTGGGTGAAGACCGTGGACTCGGTCGGACGTCGTGGATTCGACGTTGGACGCCGTGGATTCGGCGTTGGGCGCAGATCGTGGATTCGAGAAGCGTCGCGGAGCGAGCGGAGAAGATCCTCTAGGAGCGTATGGAAAAGGTTGAGTCGTAAGTGTGTACGGTAAATCACCTTGTACGTGTTTTAATTCTAGTGGATTTCTGCCGTGTTATCGGTCCCGTGGTTTTTTACTCCGGTGATGGAGTTTTCCACGTAAAAATCTTGCGTATTATTTTTATTTCCGCATTGGGTTTTTATCGCAACGATTTTTGAGTGTTTATACGTTTACACCTATTCACCCCCCTCTAGGTGTTTTTTCCCCTATTTAGATCCTTAATCCATATAACCCAACAGCCCGCAAGGCGAGGGGGTAGGCCGACGCAGACATGGGCCCGAGGTGGGGTCGGGCTGCAAGGGGTGCAAGGAGGTAGCGGGCCGGCGCCTGACCCGAGGAGGCGTCTAAGGACGGAAGCACCAGCGGTCCAGCCTGGCGACCACGACGATGCAGCCCCCCTGACCTACCCTGTAGAAACCTAGAATTTAAAAGTCTCAGTTTGCTTTTAAATATTTAAAATTTGTCATTTTGGCAAAAGTGGAGTGTTAGTGGGCCAATAGTGGGCCCAGAAATATCGACTTTTGATCGGGGTCTGATCTGGAAAATCCGAGATCACCATTGCGATCGTCTCGTCGAAACATAGAAGTTTCATATTCATATATTTTCGATCCGACGGTCGGATCTTCCAGAAATCAGAAATCAAAAAGTGGGTCCCGCGACTTAAGTGAATAGTAACCTTTGAATTTTTAACCCCTTGTGATCATGAATGGTCGAACCACTATCTAGAACTTTAACATAGGAGTATGAGTAATGGATCCTAGCTAATTTCGACGTTCTGAGCGCAATGGCACTGACGGATTTCGCGTTTGGCGACCCGTGTGCATCGAAGTGCGTGCGTCGGTTTGCGACATACAGAACAAGATGGCCCGAGATTTCATACGAGCACCAAATCAAACAAATGATTAGCCTATTTTGAAGGTCTCGACGAGCCGGACGTCGTGGCGAAGTCCATTTTCAGTTTCGGCGACTCGAGTGCCTCGAAAAGCGTGAAATACATTGAAAAAGTGGGTATTTTTGAAGAAACCCTAATATTTTATGAACCAAAAATTATGAGGCTTATAAGTTGGGGTGCTGGGTACATTTGTCACCTACAGAGGGACCTTAGAGTTTTAGGATCTTTGTGTAGGGGGTTTTGTGCAAAATGTGCATTTAAACACTTGTATACACGTGTGGAGTGTACCCTGCCTCTTCCCCTTCGTAACTGAAGCTCCACCAGCTCTCCAGCTCGCAACCGCCGCGGCCCTTCAGTTGCCGAAACGGCCGGCCGCTCGGGTCGCCGGAGTTAAAGGTTAGAAACCTATATTGGAGTTTTCCTTAAGTGCGTGAAGGAGAGATCAACCAGAGCTTTTAGATTTAGCCAACCTTCATCTGAGAGCTTCATAGAGAGGCCGCAACCGAGCCCTGGTGTACCCGACCCCAGCCGCCGCCGAGCGCCGCCGCAGCCACCTTCCTCTTTCTTCCCTTCTCCGACGAGGTGTGAAGTTGGACGGGATCTCTTCAAAGTTGGATTGGGAGGTGTCTGAGGAGTTCCTGGTGCTTGGAGGACCCTGCTGGAGCAAGCCTTGGCCGCGCGTAGTGAGGGAACCAAGAATCCGGCTTCCTCCTTCTTCCCCGAGCTCGGCTAAGGTGAGGGTCCTTAACCAACGGTTTCTAGCACCCCGGACCATTAGCAGTGGACTCCTTAGGTCCTTAGCATCCTCCCTGCAAAGCCCCGAGGTCCCATGCAGCATGGTTAGCCGGCGGCCACAATGGGTCGCCGGAAACCTAACCTAGCTCCGCCCCTAAAGAACTCGGCAACCACTGAATATAAACGCACCAAAATTGGTGTGCTTGGACTGTAGGAGGAGAGGACCAACTCCACCAAATTTGGTGGAGTATGGTTGAACCAATTAATGGCAGTTTTATGCCCTAGTTCGGGCTTTTTGTTGCATTCGGCCGAGCTTGATGCTCCGGCGCCGGCGGGCCTCTCCGACGCCGGCCACCTGCCCAGAATCCTTGTTGGGACCAAGAGGTTCCCAACCATGCTGTTGCATGGCTCCCATGCAAGCCGAGGAAGGCGCGGCCGAGTTGGGTGCCAATTTGCACCAAGTTGCGGCCGCCGGCGCTCAGGCCATCTCCGGCCGGGGTGAGTTGGTCGGGAAGCTTGCTGGGACCACAAGGAGTCTATCCATGCAAGTTAGAGAGCTTCATAATGCTTCTATCAAAATCCGCCATTAACGGGGTGAAGCTCCAAACCGAGCTTTGCTCCCCGCCGCCGCCGCCGCACCCCGGGGCCAGCCGCATGCATGGGAAGTCTCAGTGAGGTAAATAGCACCTGCTTGTGCTTTTATTTTGATCCCAGAACCATTGGTTGTTTAGTCACGATTTTCAAGGTTGGAGCTCATCTTCTTCCCGAGCTCCGGCCAACCCGAGAAGGTTTGGCTTGCTCCAGGTTGATGAGAATGATCCCTGAACTCAGTAGAACATTTTGCTTCGAAACATATTGCCCCAGATACCCGCTGTGCAGAGAACCCAATTCGGATTTTTGCATGTGTGTGTGTGTATGAGAGATGCATACCAGCTGTTTGATGAAATGCTTCAATGAAGATTAAGTTGGAATTTGACAAAACTTTGTATATGAAACTTGCTCCAAATAGTCCCCTGAGCTCTGTGCTCACTTCAGTTCAAACAGAAACTGAGTGGATTAAAGTTTGGTGCATTGTGAATTAGGGTGTAAGCTTGACCTTGGTTCTGCTCGAACCAGCCCACCTGGGCCTCAACCAGGGTGAGCACTGAGGTCCTGGCAGTGCCCAGACCAACTTTGATATACAAAATGTTCTTGTTTGAAGTTTAAATTAAAAGATGTAGTAGAATCAACCTTTTAGTGAAATGTTTAAATAAAACATGGTTCCGGGCTGTTGGCGAAGCCGCGACAGTGCATTCCTAGCTAATTTGGGGTCACTGAACGCGATGCTCGCGTTAGAAACAGTGTTTGAAGTCCCGGAGAAACAAAAATTCATTTGGGCTATGTTAGAGAGGGTTTTTATGGCCCGAAGTTTGCCTCGGGTTCCGTGCTGCTGCAAATTAGTGAGCACGGTGTTCAGCATGAAAAATGTCACCTGCTGGAAGTGACGGAATGTCAAAATTATTTTCCAGTTGAAAGAACGAGCGAAAACAGTGCTCAAATGGCACTAAAATGTAATTTCTGAGAACTTTAAGGGTTTAAATGCAAAATAGACAATGTGTACTGGTTAGTAAAATGTTTAAATGATTCCTAAGCTTTTCGTTGGGAATCCATCGGCTTTCGTTGAGCGGAAATCGGATAACAGTCCGAGAATCGGCAAAATCGTCGATTTTACGGTGTCTAGGTTACAATTAAAATAACTAAGAAGGTTTTAAATTGATCTGGGCTTAGGTTAGAGTTAGCGGGACTGAATTGATCCCTGATTGGTGATTTTTGATCCAGGTTGATTCAGTTTGCACCTGGAGTTGAGCATTTAGAGGATTACAGATTAATTGCCTGCGCATTGACAGGTGGGTTATCTTCGGTCCGGGTTTTATCAGTTCGGCCCTCTGGGGTGCGATACTGGTTGGACCCCTGTTTTTGGTAGTTTAACTTGATTACTTTGAGCCTGCCTTTCTTTGATATATTATATCTGCTATCTGCCTGATCTATGCCTGTTATCTGTTCTATTTTGCCTTACATGATTGTCCATAGCACCTCTAGTATTTATACTTTTACTCGGACATTTTCATGGTTGATTAGTGAGCCTGTTTGTTCTGCTAATCAAATGATACCTCTCTGAGCACATAGATTTATTTAACTGAGGTTTTACCCCGCTTCGTAGGGTCGCCGGAGTCTGTTCTTGTTTGATAGGACAAAGGCACTGCTCTGCGAGGTTTGGACTTAAATCCAAGCTTCGTAGTGTCGCCTGAGTCTGTTCTTGTTTGATAGGACAAGGGCAATGCTCTTCGAGGTTTGGACTTTTCAAAACAGTTTTCTTAAAAATATGTGTTTAAGTTTTGTATCATTTGGTTGGTTTGTGTGGTTGAGTTGAGTTTATCTGTGAGCTTCTGTTGAGAGATATTTGCCTTGATCTTGCATATGAGTTGACATTTATTGCTGAGTGTTCCTGCATGAGTGTTGAGATTCAGTTGGTTTTTGCCCTTGCATCCCAGTGGGGATTTCCTGGCTTGTTGCCGATTACCGGTCAGTGGACCGTGAGCTTGAGCATTTGCATATGATTCGCCCGCACCGTTGTACTTCACGAATATCAGCGGATTTGCTACCCGTAGCGATGTTCTTTACCGGTAAAGTGGTTAGCTGAGGCAACCCGTGACCCTAGTTTGGGGAATGTCAACCAGGTGGTGCCAAGAGGGCAGCCTCGCCTGAGGTCTTTGCGAAGACCAAAATGGTAGCTTGTGATTGGGTCTTTGCGTTTTCATCTATTTGATGCATGTGTTGATTCTTTGATTCTTTGATCTGGCTTCTAGTTATCTACTTCTTTTATGATTCTATGTGATGCCTCTGATTATAGTTCCATTGTTATCTTGCTGATTGTCCTAACTCCTTGATGTGTTGATTATCCTGGTACATGTTTTAAATTCTGCTAAAATTATCTCCTATGCTTGTACCCAGATTATGAGTTTTGCTTTCTTTACAGCACCAGTTATATATCTGCTTTACCCTAACCCCTGATCTATTACTATCCTCTAGCATTGTATACCAGTAGGTACGATCTGCTATTTCTCGGCTCGTCGTGCCCACTGGGATACACTCCGGTGTGTCTCACACCCTCGGGTGACTGTTTTTCAGGTCGAGCGGGTGTTGAGATGTCGGGACGAGTTGGTGAGATCACGAGATAGAGCTTGACCCTGGACAGCCGATAAGATCAAGTATTTAATTATTTGTTGTATCAAATGTAATGCAATGTAATTGAGAAGTTGTTGATATTGTAATTTAATCTTGCTTAGTAGATGTACGTAGTTAGTACTCTGGTTGTATGCCAAGTGAGCCGTGCATATATAGAAAAGGGCTCAATCCCCAGTGGGATTGGGACTCTTCTATATTTGTGGCGGTCTGTTGCGCCCTGGCCGGTTTTAAACTCTGATTTCAAAAAAAAAAAAAAAATTTAGACGCTGGTTTTTTAAACTCGGGGCGTGACAGATTAGATGGTATCAGAGAAATAGGAAACGCAATGTCTAGGTTTGACTAGGAACGAACCCTAGGATGACTCATGTTACGAGAGAGCGCTGGGGTAGTGTTCTAAGTCTGATAGGTCAAAACAAAAGTTGTGGGTCGACCGGACTAAATTTAATTATTAACTATTGCAGTATGGCTCGCACTCGGCGTGGTGCTGGTCGTGGTCATGGGGCTGACACCAGTCAAGGGGCTGCCCAAGCACTGCTGAAAGTGGGGGCCCAGAGATCCCCGACAGAATGCAAAGATTCGAGGGATCAGTTGGCTCAAATGGCTGCAATGATACAACAGTATATGCAGCGGGAGGCCAATGTTCCTGCTGCACCTGCACCACCTGCAGCATCAGCCTCTGCGACTGAGGGACCTCTTGTTCCTCCTGCATCAGTACCACCGGCTGAATCGGCTACATCTGTAGCCGTTGCTGCAACTGTAAATGCTCCCGGGGTTGCGGGGGGCAATGATCCTAACAGTCCTGCGGCCCTGGAAGCTGCCAGAGCAACGTACAAGGAAGAAAGATCAAGAGTCAGGGGAGTCCTGCTGGAGTTTATAAATTCAAGCCCCAAGAATTCTCAGGCCGTGAAAAGGACCCCTGGGCCCTTGAAGAATGGCTTAACCACATGGAGAAGCTGTTTAGAGACTTGGACACTGAGGAGCAAGACAAGGTGACACTGGGGGTACATTGCCTCGGTGTCAGCGCAAGCATGTGTGGCTGCGCTACCAACGCCACAATTTTTCTCCTGGAGCCCCTAAGCCTACGGGGAGCAATTTAGGGTGGCTCTGTACCACCGCTACCTAAAGGAGACAGCACGAGAAGCATTGGAGCGGGACTTGGAAAACATGCGCCAAGGAGACCACACCCTGAGGGAGTACGAAGAAGAATTTACGAAAATTGCTGACTTGGTGCCACAAGCGGTGCAGGACGAGCGTCGCAAGGTTAGATTATCACTCAAGGCCTGCGTCCCGAGATCCGTCGTCAGTTGTCTTCACATTTGATCACGACTACGACGATGTATCGAACGCTGCCTTGCCATTGAGGCTGAATTGAAAATCTCTCGGGCTGAGCGGGCAGCGATGGATACAGGAAAAGGGATGAAGCGACAGTTCGCTGGAAAATGGGGAGGGATCATCTGGGATCAAATAGAAGACCCCCTAGACCCCCAGGAAATCAGAACCAAGCAAGTGGTTCTCGGAACTTCAATCGTCAACATAGGGCGAGGCCTTGCGTCTTCTGCGGGGCAGGATCATCAACCCAGTGACTTGCGACCTGCGCCACGGAAGATGCTATAATTGTGGTCAGCCTGGCCATAGCTCTGCTAACTGCCCTGCAGGAGATCTGCTGCAAACTCACCAGCATTGGCTGTGCCACCTCTTGCCTGCTCGGCCTCCAGCGCCAACCCAGAGCGTGGCTGCCTCAAGTCGTCCTTCATCGCGCCAAACTGAGGGACCCCGCCATGTGACGGGAGGACGGGTCTATGCACTGACACAGCATGGCGAGCCGTCAGGGGAGGCCATCGGGAGCTTGAAATGTTGAAGCAACGATGTAATAAGTTAATAGTTAGAAAACTTTTAAAGTATGTTTTGTTAAGTTTCAGGGACGAAACGTTTTAAAAGTTGTGGGTGATGTAGAAAACCTAGAATTTAAAGTCTCAGTTTGCTTTTAAATATTTAAAATTTGTCATTTTGGCAAAAAGTGGAGTGTTAGTGGCCAATAGTGGGGCCCAGAAATATTCGACTTTTGATCGGGGGTCTGGATCTGGAAAATCCGAGATCACCCATTGCGATCGTCCGTCGAAACATAGAGTTTCATATCAATATTTTCGATCCGACGGTCGGATCTCCAAGAAATCAGAAATCAAAAAGGGGTTCCCGCGACTTAAGTGAATAGTAACCTTTGAATTTTAACCCTTGTGCTCATGATGGTCGAACCACTATCTAGAACTTTAACATAGGAGTATGAGTAATGGATCCTAGCTAATTTCGACGTTCTGAGCGCAATGGCACTGACGGATTTCGCGTTTGGCGACCCGTGTGCATCGAAGTGCGTGCGTCGGTTTGCGACATACAGAACAAGATGGCCCGAGATTTCATACGAGCACCAAATCAAACAAAATGATTAGCCTATTTTGAAGGTCTCGACGAGCCGGACGTCGTGGCGAAGTCCAGTTTCAGTTTCGGCGACTGCGAGTGCCTCGAAACGCGGTGAAATACATTGAAAAAGTGGGTATTTTTGAAGAAACCCTAATATTTTATGAACCAAAATTATGAGGCTTATAAGTTGGGGTGCTGGGTACATTTGTCACCTACAGAGGGACCTTAGAGTTTAGGATCTTTGTGTAGGGGTTTTGTGCAAATGTGCATTTAAACACTTGTATACCGTGTGGAGTGTACCTGCCTCTTCCCCTTCGTAACTGAAGCCTCCACCAGCTCTCCAGCTCGCAACCGCCGCGGCCCTTCATTTGCCGAAACGGCCGGCCGCTCGGGTCGCCGGAGTTAAAGTGTTAGAAACCTATATTGGAGTTTTCCTTAAGTGCGTGAAGGAGAGATCAACCAGAGCTTTTAGATTTAGCCAACCTTCATCTGAGAGCTTCATAGAGAGGCCGCAACCGAGCCCTGTGTGTACCCGACCCCAGCCGCCGCCGAGCGCCGCCGCAGCCACCTTCCTCTTTCTTCCCTTCTCCGACGAGGTGCGAAGTTGGACGGATCCTCTTCAAAGTTGGATTGGGAGGTGTCTGAGGAGTTCCTGGTGCTTGGAGGACCCTGCTGGAGCAAGCCTTGGCCGCGCGTAGTGAGGGAACCAAGAATCCGGCTTCCTCCTTCTTCCCCGAGCTCGGCTAAGGTGAGGGTCCTTACCAACGGTTTCTAGCACCCCGGACCTTAGCAGTGGACTCCTTAGGTCCTTAGCTTCCTCCCTGCAAAGCCCCGAGGTCCCATGCAGCATGGTTAGCCGGCGGCCACAATGGTCGCCGGAAACCTAACCTAGCTCCGCCCCTAAAGAACTCGGCAACCACTGAATATAAACGCACCAAAATTGGTGTGCTTGGACTGTAGGAGGAGAGGACCAACTCCACCAAATTTGGTGGAGTATGGTTGACCAATTAATGGCAGTTTTATGCCCTAGTTCGGGCTTTTTGTTGCATTCTCGCGCCGAGCTTGATGCTCCGGCGCCGGCGGCCTCTCCGACGCCGGCCACCTGCCCAGAATCCTTGTTGGGACCAAGAGGTCCCAACCATGCTGTTGCATGGCTCCCATGCAAGCCGAGGAAGGCGCGGCCGAGTTGGGTGCGAATTTGCACCAAGTTGCGGCCGCCGGCGCTCAGGCCATCTCCGGCCGGGGTGAGTTGGTCGGGAAGCTTGCTGGGACACAAGGAGTCTATCCATGCAAGTTGAGAGCTTCATAATGCTTCTATCAAAATTCGCCATTACGGGGGTGAAGCTCCAAACCGAGCTTTGCTCCCCGCCGCCGCCGCCGCACCCCGGGCCAGCCGCATGCATGGGAAGTCTCAGTGAGGTAAATAGCACCTGCTTGTGCTTTTATTTTGATCCCAGAACCATTGGTTGTTTAGTCACGATTTTCAAGGTTGGAGCTCATCTTCTTCCCGAGCTCCGGCCAACCCGAGAAGGTTTGGCTTGCTCCAGGTTGATGAGAAATGATCCCTGAACTCAGTAGAACATTTTGCTTCGAAACATATTGCCCCAGATACCCGCTGTGCAGAGAACCCAATTCGGATTTTGCATGGTGTGTGTGTATGAGAGATGCATACCAGCTGTTTGATTAAATGCCACTGAGAAGAAAGTTGGAATTTGACAAAACTTTGTATATGAAACTTGCTCCAAATAGTCCCCTGAGCTCTGTGCTCACTTCAGTTCAAACAGAAACTGAGTGGATTAAAGTTTGGTGCATTGTGAATTAGGGTGTAAGCTTGACCTTGGTTCTGCTTGAACCAGCCCACCTGGGCCTCAACCAGGGTGAGCACTGAGGTCCTGGCAGTGCCCAGACCAACTTTGATATACAAAATGTTCTTGTTTGAAGTTTAAATTAAAAGATGTAGTAGAATCAACCTTTTAGTGAAATGTTTAAATAAAACATGGTTCCGGGCTGTTGGCGAAGCCGCGACAGTGCATTCCTAGCTAATTTGGGGTCACTGAACGCGATGCTCGCGTTAGAAACAGTGTTTGAAGTCCCGGAGAAACAAAAATTCATTTGGGCTATGTTAGAGAGGGATTTTATGGCCCGAAGTTTGCCTCGGGTTCCGTGCTGCTGCAAATTAGTGAGCACGGTGTTCAGCATGAAAAATGTCACCTGCTGGAAGTGACGGAATGTCAAAATTATTTTCCAGTTGAAAGAACGAGCGAAAACAGTGCTCAATGGCACTACTAATGTAATTTCTGAAAACTTTAAGGGTTTAAATGCAAATAGACAATGTGTACTGGTTAGTAAAATGTTTAAATGATTCCTAAGCTTTTCGTTGGGAATCCATCGGCTTTCGTTGAGCGGAAATCGGATAACAGTCCGAGAATCGGCAAAATCGTCGATTTTACGGTATCTAGGTTACAATTAAAATAACTAAGAAGGTTTTAAATTGATCTGGGCTTAGGTTAGAGTTAGCGGGACTGAATTGATCCCTGATTGGTGATTTTTGATCCAGGTTGATTCAGTTTGCACCTGGAGTTGAGCATTTAGAGGATTACAGATTAATTGCCTGCGCATTGACAGGTGGTTATCTTCGGTCCGGGTTTTATCAGTTCGGCCCTCTGGGTGCGATACTGGTTGGACCCCTGTTTTTGGTAGTTTAACTTGATTACTTTGAGCCTGCCTTTCTTTGATATATTATATCTGCTATCTGCCTGATCTATGCCTGTTATCTGTTCTATTTTGCCTTACATGATTGTCCATAGCACCTCTAGTATTTATATTTTATACTTTTACTCGGACATTTTCATGGTTGATTAGTGAGCCTGTTTGTTCTGCTAATCAAATGATACCTCTCTGAGCACATAGATTTATTTAACTGAGGTTTTACCCCGCTTCGTAGGGTCGCCGGAGTCTGTTCTTGTTTGATAGGACAAAGGCACTGCTCTGCGAGGTTTGGACTTAAATCCAAGCTTCGTAGTGTCGCCTGAGTCTGTTCTTGTTTGATAGGACAAGGGCAATGCTCTTCGAGGTTTGGACTTTTCAAAACAGTTTTCTTAAAAATATGTGTTTAAGTTTTGTATCATTTGGTTGGTTTGTGTGGTTGAGTTGAGTTTATCTGTGAGCTTCTGTTGAGAGACGTATTGTTTGCCAGGTTGACTATTGCATATGAGTTGACATTTATTGCTGAGTGTTCCTGGAATGAGTGGTGAAGATTCAGTTGGTTTTTGGCCCCTTGCATTCCCAGGTTGATGGATTTCCCGGCTTGTTGCCGAGGAGAAGAGTTACGCTCAGGTTGGACCGTGAGCTTGAGGCCATTGTGCATATTGGGACGCGCCGCACCGTTTGTACTTCACAGAAGTATCAGTGGCATTGAGTTGCTACCCGTAGCGATGTTCTTTACCGGTAAGTGGTTAGTGAGGCAACGCCTGACCCTAGTTTGGATGTAATGTCAACCAGGTGGTGCCAATGAGGGCAACCTCGCCTGGGGTCTTTGCGAAGACCAAAATGGTAGCTTGTGATTGGCTGGTCTTTGCGTTTTCATCTATTTGATGCAGTGTGTTGATTCTTGATTCTTTGATCTGGCTTCTAGTTATCTACTTCTTTTATGATTCTAGTTTGATGCCTTCTGATTATAGTTCCACTTGTATCTATCTTGCTGTCTTGTCCAACTCCTTGATGTGTTGATTATCCCTCGGTACATGTTTTCAATTCTGGCTAAAATTATCTCCTATGCTTGTCCCTCAGTTTACATGAGTTTTGCTTTCTTTTACAGCACCATTATATATCTGCTTTACCCTAACCCCTGATCTATTACTATCCTCTAGCATTTGTATAACCATAGGTACACTCTGCTATTTCATCGGCTCAGTCCGGCACGACTGGGTACACCGTTGTGTCTCACACACCTCGGGTGGACTGTTTTCAGGTCGAGCGGTGTT
>JAQNDB010004213.1:0-24979 GCA_029204045.2 Tillandsia leiboldiana | reverse complement strand
TAGCCCAGACGTGCTGTAGTGTACCGTTTTTGTGTTGAGCTTTCTGACTCCACCGACGAGCCTTTTTTTTGACTGGGAAAAGGCGTGAGCGCGTGTATTTTTGATTTACAGAGCGGGTTCGGTGGTTCCGGGCGGCGGCGGAGGTGCCGGGGTAAAATGAGTTGCTGTGACCCCTTTTGTCTTATTTTATTATTTTTTTTTCTCTTTGTTTTAATTAACCTTATGTTAATGTGCTAGTGCTGCTGGTGGAGTGGTTTTGGCAGAGAAAAGGGAGTTGGTGAATTAAATGTTTGGGTGAGTTGATAGCTAATTAATTCCCTTGAGTGTTTGGAGGGTTTTAATTAATTGCTTCCCTTATTTAATCTCTCTCTCTCTCTCTCGAGCTCACTCCACCTCAACTTCCCACCTCTCTTCCAAGGTACCCTAGTGGGGTTATTCTGAAGCAGAGAAAGAGAAGGAAGAGGCAAGTGACAAGGAAGAAGAAGAGAGGAGTTGGGGGGGAGGGGTCCTTGGGTTTTTATGTTTTCCCTCGCCGCGACGGTGTCGAGTCGAGCGGGAGCTCTCGGGCTCCTATAACAGGTGGGTGTTTTCGTTTTGTTGCTGATGGGTTTGGTTTTTCTCCTCCCCTCTCCTTCTTTTTTGCTCTCTTTCGTTTGCTGATGCGTTGTTTGGGCTGTTTGCCGGCGTGGTGCTGCTCGCGCCGCTCGCGCATTTGCGGCGGCGCGATCTTGAGGGCGCTGCTAGCGCGAGGAGCGCTGCTTGTCGCGCGCAGCGCGCGCCCTGCTTGCCGCAATTGAGCAGCAGGCGCCGGACTGCCTGGCTGCGGCACTGGGGCCGCGCGGGAACTGCAGGCCGCGTCGCTGTGCGCGCGCGGCACTGCAGAGGTACCGCGCGGGCCGGCCCCTGTGCCGCGCGGCACTGAAGGCCGCGCGCAAGGCGCGCGCGGCCCTGCAAGGTGCCGCGTGGTGCGGCCCTGCAGGCCGGCGGCGCGAGGCGCGCGCGCTGCAGGGCACCGCGCGGGTGCCGCTTGGGGCCCCGCGGCCCTGCAGCCGCGCGCGTGGGCGCGCGGCGCTGCCAGGTCACCGCGCGGGTGCCCTTGGGCCCCCCGGCCCTGCAGGCCGCGCGCCAGGCGCGCGGCACTGCAGGAGGGGCCGCGCGGTGCCCTTGGGGCCCCGCGGCCCTGCAGGCCGCGCGCCAGGCGCGCAGCACTGCAGGAGGGCCGCGCGAGTGCCCTTGGGGCACCGCACGGGTGCCCTTGGCGCCCCGCGGCCCTGCAGGCCGCGCGCCAGGCGCGCGGCACTGCAGGAGGGCCACGCGGTGCCCTTGGGGCCCCGCGGCCCTGCAGGCCGCGCGCCATGGCGCGCGGCACTGCAAGGAGGCCGCTGCGGGTGCCCTTGGGGCACCGCGCGGGTGCCCTTGGGCCCCGCGGCCCTGCAGGCCGCGCGCCAGTGCGCGCGGCACTGCAGGAGGGCCGCAGCAGGGTGCCCTTGGGGCTCCCGCGGCCCCTGCAGGCCGCTGCGCAGACAGGCGCGCGGCACTGCAGGGAGGGGGGGGCCGCCGGGTGCCCTTGTGCCCCCGCGGCCCTGCAGCCGCAGCGCCCGGCTGCGCGGCACTGCAGGAGGGCCGCGCGGGTGCCCTTGGGCCCCGCGGCCCTGCAGGCCGCCGCGCGCCCGGCGCGCGGCACTGCAGGAGGGCCGCGCGGCGGCCCCTGGGCCCCGCGGCCCCTGCAGGCCGCGCGGACAGGCGCGCGGCACTGCAGGAGGCCGCGCGGGTGCCCTTGGGCCCGCGGCCTTGCAGGCCGCGCGCCCGGCGCGCGGCACTTGCAGGGAGGGCCGCGCGGCGGCCCCTTGGGCCCCGCGGCCCTGCAGGCCGCGCGCTTGGTGCGCGGCACTGCAGGGCGTTGCTGCGGGCAGCTCTTGGGCTGCGCGGCCGTGGGGTGGTGCTGTGCCGCGGGGTTTGCGGCTCGACGATGCGCCGTGGCGGTCGCGCGATGGGTTTTCCGCGCAACGGCCGGCATTTTTCGTTGCCGGTTGGGTTTTCCGCCTTTGAGAGCAGGGCCTTTGTCGGGTTATTTTCTGATCCCCTACTTTTTCACCAAGTTGCAGTTCGACTGAGGGTTTTGCTCGTCTTTGTGGACTGTGGTGCGCGTGGTACTACGTGGAGCTGTTGGACCGCACCTGGACCTCTATTTGGCGCACAGATTGCGGTTTTATCGCAGGTGGGTTGGTTCTTCTGACGGACCACGGGGTGCTCCTTTTCCTTTTCGAACGCAAAGGTATCGTGACCTGGTGCTATCAGGCAAGTACGGGTCGGCCGCGCAGGTCACGGGTTATGGTTTCCGACCGGGATGTGTATCTTGCTGATTGGTGTTCGCTTTGGATTGCACAGCTGCATTCGAAGCCCTGGCCGAGTTACCAGAAGGGTTTTTCCCTGGCCGAGTTACCAGAAGGGTTTTTCCCCGGTCGAGTTACCGAGAGGATGCTTTTGTCCCTGGCCGAGTTACCAGAAGGGTTTTTCCCCCGACCGAGTTACCGAGAGGATGCTTTTGTCCCTGGCCGAGCTACCAGGAGGGTACCTTTCCCCGGCCGAGTTACCGGGGAAGACTGTTTACCCGGCCGAGTTACCGGGAGGACCTTTCTCCCTGGCTGCGTTACCAGGAGAGTGCTTCCCTGGCCGAGATACCAGCGGAAGCTCGCCCCCGGCCGGGCTACCGGGTGGCTGCGGGGAAATGACATGTACGGGTGGTCATTTTCATAGTGTGCTAGATGTCATTTAGTACAGCATTGCATTGAGGCATATAGTGATAGATTTACTTACAGCTTTCATTCCAGTATTTATCTATCTATCTATCTATCTGTCTTTGTCTCCAGTGGACTTGGTGGGTTACCGAGGATAGGGCATCGGTACCCACTGAGATCTGGCTTTTCTGTTGATCTCACACCCGCCGTGCGTGACAGGTGATTCTGAGGCGGACTTTCCTGGACCGGCACGTGCGGAGTCTTCAGACCGTGGCAAGGGCTTGGCCGACTAGTGCCACCGGGGTCTGTAGAGTCACAGGTAGAGCTACTCGGGTATTTTTGGTTCCCACTTTTGTATATGTTAGTGGTGGTGTACCCCTTTTTGGGAGGTAGCGGATGTTGTACCTGGACTATGTACTTAGTGACTCTTGTATGCAGTTTACTTTTTAGTGTTGCATCTCCTTTGCTCTGATACTTGTATGGCTAGATCCCTTTTTGCAGGTTAGACGCTTCGTCTGTGCGGCAGTTTCCGCACAGACGGCGGGTCTGTTGGCGAGCCCGGGTCGCAGGCTCGACCCCGGGGCGTGACAGATTAGGTGGTATCAGAGCCTAGGTGTTTAGGTCTTTGGGGACTTAGGGACCCTAGGCTTTTGTTTGGACAGTAGTGTGACTGTCGGGAGAGTTGCTGATAGCGAGAGTTTTGGTTGTGTGGTGACTCCCCCGGGATGTCAGGCGAGTGACCTTACATGTTAGCTCTCTAAAGTAGTTCTGTTGGCTGCAGACAACACAACACTTTAGAGCTGGAAACATGTCTTAAAACTCTCGCTGTCTTTGGGTTGTGAGGTTTTTGTTCTCTGACACCCTGTTTTCCCTGTCGCAGTTGCCTGAGATGCCTCCTAGACGTCGTGCGACGACGAGGGCGCACTCCGCGTCGGAGGACAGGCCCGAGCAGGAGGAGGTTGCACAGGGTGAGGTTCCTGAGCTGCGGGCCCAAGTGGCCCAGATGTCTGACCATGAGCTGCGGGCCCAAGTGGCCCAGTTGACTGAGGCATTGCGGCGCCAGGAAGAGGCTGCCAAATGCCAGGAGGAAAATGTGGAACGGATGATGAGATTACTCGAGCAGAGGACATCTGCGGCACCGCCAGCGGCGACTTCGTCGACCTCATCTCAGATCGCCCCTTTGACAGAGTTGGAGCAGAGGGAGCTCACGGATCGTTTAGCTTATGTCAGCCAGTTCCGTCCTCCGCGTTTCGCCGGGCAGAGTTCTGAGCCGCGGGAAGTAGAAAACTGGATTTCAGCATTAGAGAAGTTGTTCGAGAACCTGTTTATTAAGGAAAAGCATCAGGTATATTTGGCTACTCACTTCCTGGAGGGTGACGCTGAGACTTGGTGGCGTCGTGTCCGCCCCCCGGGACCGCCTGGAGCTCCGGTGGTATCTTGGCAGGAGTTCCGCGCTTTGCTACTCGGGGCCTACTTCCCCGACAGTGCAAAGCAGAAGCTTGAGGGGGATCTCCGTCGACTGCAGCAGGGTAGCCGACCCCTTCCGGACTATATTCGAGAGTTCCAGCGCTTATTGAGCAGCGTGCCGCATGTTGCCCCTGATGAGGCCCAGAGAGTGGACCTATTCGAGCGAGGGCTGCACCCGGATATCTATCACCTGGTTCATTCTCACCGATTGTTGACGCTGGACGCGGCCATGGAGCGTGCACGGTGGGTCTCACGAGGGCGGGTGATCATGGCTGAGAGGGGCGGGGCGCCGGGGTCTAGTTCTGGAGAGAAGCGCCCCGCACCGCAGGATTCTGGGCAGACGAGCAGGCCACGGCCCCCGAGGCCGCCTCAGATTCCGCCTCGAGGCCGCGGGGCACAGAGGAGACAGAGATCGGGGGGCTCCCGGCCTCCTAGGCAGCAGCAGCAGCAGCAGAGCCGCACCGATAGTTGTGTGATTTGCGGCGGACCCCACACCCCCAGCAGTGTGAGCAGCGGCAGGGCCGATGTTACCGGTGTGGGCAGGCAGGGCACAGATCGTGGTCTTGTCCTGGAGCGGGGTCATCAGCAGCGCCGGCAGCTTCGGTTCTTCCTACACCGCCCTTTCAGACGGGCGGATCCTCGACAGGGGTTGGCCAGGGGGATAGGGCCACTTCGTCACGGCGGTCGGGCAGGCGACCACCCTCGAGCGGCAGGGTGTACACCGCACAGGTTGATGATGCGGAAGCAGCTGGCCACGTGGTGGCAGGTATTATCCTTATCTCCTCTACTCGCACTAGAGCTTTATTTGATACCGGAGCATCTCATTCATTCATCAGTAGGACATTTGCATTCATGCATGGGCTAGAGATAGGACTGTTGCCTTGTGCTCGTGAGGTTCAGCTACCCGGTCATGTTCTACACGTTGATGAGTGTTGTTGGTCCTGCCCTGTGCAGTTAGGGCCTTGGACTTTATCTGTTGACCTTTTGGTCCTTCGCCAGCTCCAGGATTTCGACGTAGTTTTGGGGATGGATTGGTTGACTAGGTATTATGCTTCTATTGATTGTCGAGAGAGGACTGTGACCCTCAGGGAGCCGGGACAGGATGAGTATGTTTTCAGAGGTTGTCAGAGTACGCTGTTTGCAGCGACGATCTCTTCTGCTAGAGCCCGACAGCTGATGAGTCACGGTTGTGTTGCTTTCTTAGCTACTGTGGTAGAGGCGCCTACGGCGATGCCTGGACTCGAGGACATTCCTATCGTCCGAGAGTATCCAGATGTGTTCCCTCCCGAGCTTTCGTCTATGCCGCCGGATCGAGAGATTGAGTTTGTGATTGACGTGGTCCCTGGAACCACGCCAATCTCTAAGGCACCCTACAGAATGGCACCAGCAGAATTGAGAGAGTTAAAGGCTCAGCTTCAGGATCTCATGGATCGCGGGTTTGTTCGTCCTAGTGTTTCTCCTTGGGGAGCCCCGATTCTTTTTGTGAAGAAAAAGGACGGGTCACTTAGGCTTTGTGTGGACTACAGGGAATTGAATAAAGTGACCGTCAAGAACAAGTATCCACTTCCTCGGATTGATGATTTATTTGATCAGCTTCAGGGAGCCACGGTTTTCTCGAAGATAGATCTACAGTCCGGTTACCACCAGCTGAGGGTGAGGGCCGAGGATGTGTCCAAGACGGCGTTCAGGTCCCGGTATGGGCATTACGAGTTTACAGTGCTACCTTTTGGTTTGACGAATGCCCCGGCGGCGTTCATGGATCTGATGAATCGAGTCTTTCAGCCGTACTTGGACCGTTTTGTGGTGGTTTTCATTGATGACATCCTGATTTACTCCCGTAGCGACGTTGAGCACGAGGAGCACTTGAGGTTAGTGCTGCAGCTCCTGAGGGAGAAGAAGCTGTATGCGAAGTTAAAGAAGT
This sequence comes from Tillandsia leiboldiana, assembly GCA_029204045.2. Taxonomy (NCBI): domain Eukaryota; kingdom Viridiplantae; phylum Streptophyta; class Magnoliopsida; order Poales; family Bromeliaceae; genus Tillandsia; species Tillandsia leiboldiana. Next base: position 18,853 of record JAQNDB010004213.1, on the reverse strand, counting down.
GCGCCTTTTGGCTTCGGGAGGTTTCTTTTCTAGGCCACATTGTTTCAGCCGCAGGAGTGGCAGTGGACCCGGCGAAGATAGTTTCAGTTCGGGATTGGCCTAGACCTACGACGGTGACGGAGATTCGGAGCTTCGTGGGCCTTGCGGGCTACTACCGTCGTTTTGTTGAGGGCTTTGCGAAGCTCTCTTCTCCCCTCACCAGATTGACCAAGAAAGGGGTAAAATTTGTTTGGACAGAGCAATGCCAGCAAAGCTTCGAGGATTTGAAGCAGAGGTTGATTTCAGCACCAGTTCTTGCACTACCAGTTATGGGAGAGGGGTACGTGATTTACAGTGATGCCTCCCACAGCGGCCTTGGTTGCGTGTTGATGCAACATGGTAGGGTGATTGCCTACGCTTCTCGCCAGTTAAAGGATTATGAGAGGAATTACCCTACACATGACCTTGAGCTCGCTGCTGTGGTTTTTGCCTTGAAGCTCTGGCGGCACTATTTGTATGGCGAGCGCTGTGAGATTTTTACCGATCATCAGAGTTTGAAGTACCTGTTCACCCAGAAGGAACTCAACCTAAGGCAGCGCCGGTGGCTTGAGCTGTTAAAGGACTTTGACTTGAGCATTCTCTATCATCCCGGCAAGGCTAACGTGGTCGCGGATGCTTTGAGCAGGCGAGCAGGGCAGACCTTGAGTATGCTTATTACCCAGCAGAGACCACTGAGAGAGCAGCTGAGGGGTTTGGATATAGAGGTTGTGTCCCCGGGGGTTTCGGCAAGACTTATGTCTATGGTCTTGCAGCCCACGCTACTGGACAGGATTAGAGAGAAGCAGAGTGGGGACCCCTATCTTCTCAGGATTCGAGACCAGATGCAGCTTGGACAGAGCGGGGACTTTTCTGTGGATGTCGCGGGAGTACTCAGGTACAGGGACCGCATTTGTGTACCGGCGGATGAGGATATTAGAGAGCTGATCCTGAGAGAGGCTCACTATACACCTTACACCCTCCATCCTGGGGGAACTAAGATGTATAGGGATTTGAAGACTCAGTTTTGGTGGCAGGGCTTGAAGAGGGATGTTGGTAGGTTTGTAGCCCGCTGTCTAACTTGCCAACAGGTTAAAGCGGAACATCAGGTTCCCGCTGGCAAGTTGCAAAGCCTACCAATCCCTGAGTGGAAATGGGATTGTGTTACCATGGACTTTATTGTGGGTCTGCCGAGGACTCAGGGAGGAGCCGATGCCATTTGGGTGATCGTTGATCGGTTGACTAAATCAGCTCATTTTCTGCCGATTCAGTCTGGTTGGGCCTTGGAGAGATTAGCACAGTTATACCTTGACGAGATCGTGAGGCTTCATGGAGTGCCAGCTTCTATTGTATCAGATAGGGATCCCAGGTTTACCTCTCAGTTTTGGAGGCGCTTGCAGTCGGCTATGGGGACCCAGCTTCAGTTCAGCACTGCCTTTCACCCACAGACCGACGGACAGTCGGAGCGGACGATTCAGACCTTGGAGGACATGTTAAGAGCTTGTGTCCTGAGTTTTAGTGGCAGTTGGGATCGACACTTGAGACTTGCAGAGTTTGCCTACAACAATAGCTTCCAGGCGAGTATCCAGATGGCGCCCTTTGAAGCATTGTATGGTAGGAAATGTCGATCGCCTCTTTGTTGGAGTGATGTGGGTGAAAGAAAAACCTTGGGGCCTGACTTGCTCTTGGAGGCTGAGGAGAAAGTTAAGGTTATTCGGCGCCACTTGGTCACTGCTCAGAGCCGACAGAAGAGCTACGCCGATAAGAGGAGGCGAGACTTGGTGTTTCTGGTGGGAGACCATGTGTTTTTGAAAGTCTCGCCCTCTCGAGGGATTCGGCGCTTTGGGGTGCGCGGGAAGTTGAGCCCGCGTTTTATTGGCCCATTTGAGATTCTTGAGCGTGTCGGCCCTGTCGCCTATCGGATTGCTCTACCGCCACGGCTAGCCGGTACTCATGATGTTTTCCATGTATCTGTGTTGAGGAGGTATGTCTATGATCCCTCTCACGTTGTGGACTTCACTTCTTTGGAGCTGGACGAGGATCTACACTTTCGGGAGCGCCCGATTCGAATTCTTGCTCGAGAGTCGAGAGAATTGCGAAGTCGGGTTATACCTTATGTGAAGGTATTGTGGAGCCACCACGATGAGAGAGAGGCTACTTGGGAGCCCGAGGATGAGATGAGGAATACCTACCCACACCTTTTTGAGGCCCCCTCCTGACCTTTGAGCTTTTTGGGTTTCGAGGACGAAACCATTTTGAAGGGGGGGAGGGTGTAGTGTACCGGTTTTTGTGTTGAGCTTTCTGACTCCACCGACGAGCCTTTTGACTGGGAAAAGGCGTGAGCGCGTGTATTTTTGATTTACAGCGGGGTTCGGGTGGTTCCGGGCGGCGGCGGAGGTGCCGGGGTTAAAAAGTGAGTTGCTGTGACCCCTTTTGTCTTATTTTATTATTTTTTTTCTCTTTTGTTTTAATTAACCTTATGTTAATGTGCTAGTGCTGCTGGTGGAGTGGTTTTGGCAGAGAAAGGGAGTTGGTGAATTAAATGTTTGGGTGAGTTGATAGCTAATTAATTCCCTTGAGTGTTGGAGGGTTTTAATTAATTGCTTCCCTTATTTAATCTCTCTCTCTCTCTCTCGAGCTCACTCCACCTCAACTTCCCACCTCTTCTCCAAGGTACCCTAGTGGGTTATTCTGAAGCAGAGAAAGAGAAGGAAGAGGCAAGTGAAAGGAAGAAGAAGAGGAGTTGGGGGAGGGTCCTTGGGTTTTTATTTTTTCCTCGCCGCGACGGTGTCGAGTCGAGCGGAGCTCTCGGGCTGCCTATAACAGGTTGGTGTTTTCGTTTTGTTGCTGATGAGTTTTGGTTTTTCTCCTCCCCTCTCCTTCTTTTTGCTCTCTTTCTTTTGCTGCTGCGTTGTTTGGGCTGTTTGCCGGCGTGGTGCTGCTCGCGCCGCTCGCGCATTTGCGGCGGCGCGATCTGTGAGGGGCGCTGCTGCGCGAGCGCGCATGCTTGTCGCGCGCAGCGCGCGCCCTGCTGCCGCATTGAGCAGCAGGGCGCCGGACTGCCTGGCTGCGGCGATGGGGCCGCGCGGCCATGCAGGCCGCGCGCTGTGCGCGCGCGGCACTGCAGAGGTGCCGCGCGGGCGGACCCTGTGCCGCGCGGCACTGCAGGCCGCGCGCAAGGCGCGCGCGGCCCTGCAAGGTGCCGCGTGGGCGGCCCTGCAGGCCACGCGCGAGGCGCGCGGCGCTGCAGGGCACCGCACGGGTGCCCTTGGGGCCCCGCGGCCCTGCAGGCCGCGCGCGGGGCGCGCGGCGCTGCAGGGCACCGCGCGGGTGCCCTTGGGGCCCCCCGGCCCTGCAGGCCGCGCGCCAGGCGCGCGGCACTGCAGGAGGGCCGCGCGGGTGCCCTTGGGGCCCCGCGGCCCTGCAGGAGGGCCGCGCGGGTGCCCTTGGGGCACCGCGCGGGTGCCCTTGGGGCCCCGCGGCCCTGCAGGCCGCGCGCCAGGCGCGCGGCACTGCAGGAGGGCCACGCGGGTGCCCTTGGGGCCCCGCCGCCCTGCAGGCCGCGCGCCAGGCGCGCGGCACTGCAGGAGGGCCGCGCGGGTGCCCTTGGGCCCCGCGGCCCTGCAGGCCGCGCGCCAGGCGCGCGGCACTGCAGGAGGGCCGCGCGGGTGCCCTTGGGCCCCGCGGCCCTGCAGGCCGCGCGCCCGACGCGCGGCACTGCAGGAGGGCCGCGCGGCGGCCCCTTGGGCCCCGCGGCCCTGCAGGCCGCGCGCCAGGCGCGCGGCACTGCAGGAGGGCCGCGCGGGTGCCCTTGGGCCCCGCGGCCCTGCAGGTCGCGCGCCCGGCGCGCGGCACTGCAGGAGGGCCGCGCGGCGGCCCCTTGGGCCCCGCGGCCCTGCAGGCCGCGCGCCAGGCTCGCGGCACTGCAGGAGGGCCGCGCGGCGGCCCCTTGGGCCCCGCGGCCCTGCAGGCCGCGCGCCAGGCGCGCGGCACTGCAGGAGGGCCGCGCGGGTGCCCTTGGGCCCCGCGGCCCTGCAGGCCGCGCGCCCGGCGCGCGGCACTGCAGGAGGGCCGCGCGGCGGCCCCTTGGGCCCCGCGGCCCTGCAGGCCGCGCGCCAGGCGCGCGGCACTGCAGGAGGGCCGCGCGGGTGCCCTTGGGCCCCGCGGCCCTGCAGGCCGCGCGCCCGGCGCGCGGCACTGCAGGAGGGCCGCGCGGCGGCCCCTTGGGCCCCGCGGCCCTGCAGGCCGCGCGCTTGGTGCGCGGCACTGCAGGGCGTTGCCCGGGCAGCTCTTGGGCTGCGCGGCCGTGGGTGGTGCTGTGCCGCGGGGTTTGCGGCTCGACGATGCGCCGTGGCGGTCGCGCGATGGGTTTTCCGCGCAACGGCCGGCGTTTTTCGTTGCCGGTTGGGTTTTCCGCCTTTTGAGAGCAGGGCCTTTGTCGGGTTATTTTCTGATCCCCTACTTTTTCACCAAGTTGCAGTTCGACTGAGGGTTTTGCTCGTCTTTGTGGACTGTGGTGCGCGTGGTACTACGTGGAGCTGTTGGACCGCACCTGGACATCTATTTGGCGCACAGATTGCGGTTTTATCGCAGGCGGGTTGGTTTCTTCTGACGGACCACGGGATGCTCCTTTTCCTTTTCGAACGCAAAGGTATCGTGACCTGGTGCTATCAGGCAAGTACGGGTCGGCCGCGCTGGCCGCGGGTTATGGTTTCCGACCGGGATGTGTATCTTGCTGATTGGTGTTCGCTTTGGATTGCACAGCTGCATTCGAAGCCCTGGCCGAGTTACCAGAAGGGTTTTTCCCTGGCCGAGTTACCAGAAGGGTTTTTCCCCGGCCGTGTTACCGAGAGGATGCTTTTGTCCCTGGCCGAGTTACCAGAAGGGTTTTTCCCCGGCCGAGTTACCGAGAGGATGCTTTTGTCCCTGGCCGAGCTACCAGGAGGGTACCTTTCCCCGGCCGAGTTACCGGGAAGACTGTTTACCGGCCGAGTTACCGGGATGTAGTAACTGCGGGTTTAACTGTCTTGTTGCCCTTCTCGCGGTCCTGATTGAACCGTTTCCGACTAAGGGGATTCGGGGTGTAACTTTTATTTCTTTGTTTCTGGGCAGGCCGTCGGGGCTCGCGGGTATTTTTTAGACAATAAAGCTCGCGAATTGGAATCCGGTGGCGCGATCGGATCTGTTTTTCGACCCCAGAATCTCCCGGAATAAATTTTTTCAAGTGGTTTAGCCGTTCAGGCGTTTAGCACGTCTTTCGAGGTAAACCAGACCCGGGTTCATTTTCTTCTATTTGGGGACTTAGGTTTAATTTCCTTTTCCCCCGATCCCTTTGACCGACTGGTTTAAATTTGTGTGGGATGACTTAGGGTTTTCCCACTCTCCTTATCCCGTACGACGGTTCCTCTTTTTGAAGGCGAGCGAGAAACCCTTTTTTTTGTTTTTCCGAACCTCGACTTCTTGCAAGACGGAGTGAAGAATTGTTGAGCGCGGCGAGGAGAAGGAAGGGGCCATCGTCCTCCCCACGTAAACCCGGCAGCGAGCGAGGGACGGTACTCGCCTCTTCCTCCCTCTTCACCGGCGATTCGGAAGCGCGAAGTTTCGGTGAGTTTTTATTTATTTTTCTAGGGTTTCCTTCGAACCATCATACGGGGGAAGGCGGGATGATCCGGTCTGCCACGCCGCCGCCGTCGCGAGGCGCCGGATGCGCGCAGGGCTGGGTCGCCTGGGCGCGCGGGTTGGGCACCCGCGCGGGGCCTGGGCGCCGCGCGGGGCCGCCCGTGCGTGCGGGCTGGGCACCCGCGCGGGGCCTGGGCGCCGCGCGGGGCCGCCCGTGCGTGCGGGCTGGGCACCCGCGCGGGGCCTGGGCGCCGCGCGGGGCCGCCCGTGCGTGCGGGCTGGGCACCCGCGCGGGGCCTGGGCGCCGCGCGGGGCCGCCCGTGCGTGCGGACTGGGCACCCGCGCGGGACCAGGCACCGAGCGGGGGCCGCCGCAGTCAGGGAACCGTGCGGGTCTCACACCGCACGGGGCTCCGACACGCGTGCGGCCAGCGCGGCAGCGCGGGGTCATCGCCGCGACGGGATCCGTGCAGTCTTTCGTCCCCTTGTTCCATGCTGTCGGCTACTGATATTTTTCTCGGGGAACTTCGTAGTTCGGAGAGCGCACCGGGACACGGGGGAGTAGCGCCTTGTTCGTCGCGAGTAGAGGTGGGTTTTACTTTTAAAGCCTTAGCAACTGATATTCTTAAAATGCTATGGATCTTGTATTTGGATTAAATAACGATGGGTTTTAGACATTATGTGTTTAATTGTGCCGATTTTTGAAATGCTATGGATCTTGGATTTGGATTAAATATCGATGGGCTTTAGACATTATGTGCTTAACTGTGCTGATTTTAAAATGCTATGGATCTTGTACTTGGGTTAAACATCGTAGAAAGGCATTAATTATTTCGTATGGTTCTACGGTGCTTGTGTTTAGATTATACACTGTTCATATAGTACTCATGCATGGATGTATATTTGCATACTTGGACGTATATGTATATTGTTTTCATGATTACTATGCTCGAGGCTGCAACACGCGCACCCGCGGTTTGGCCACCGCAGAGGGTGCGCTTTTCCGGAAAAGTGGTCGTTGACTCGTGTATACCCACGAGGTGTCGTAGTGGGGCCCCCGTTGTGGTGGGGTTTGAGGCGCCAAGGTATGAGCGGTGCGACCCGTCGACGTTGATGCTCGACGTGGTCAGGTTTCATTGCAGGTGTTCGTGTTTACTTTTCCCTCACGGGAGGGTGGTTGCTCCGGATAGTTTGACGGTTTGAGTTATTACTTGCTTTCCTGCTTTTCCCTATGTTTATTATGTTGCTGACTTCCCACTCCGTGACAGGTTCCTTCGGGGGTGAGAGCTAGCCGACAGTGAGGCCGAGACAGGAGCTTGCGGGTCCTTGGGGGCCCTAGACTTTAATTCTTCTCGCTTATCTTATTCTTTTTTTCATTTGATATTGTAGTCTACGGTGTGGTTCTCGATACCCTCGTGGGGTCGGTGTGGATGTCGGTATTTTGCTTTCAGATTTGAGTATGCTGATTTTAGTTTCTAGTACTGCTGGGCTGTTTTTAAGATGGAAAGTAAACAAAGAAAAGATTTGCGAAAACCGTTTTAAAAGTCTGGGTGTCGTGTGGGCACCGATTTCAAAACCCTGTGGATTTATGACTTTCGAAACTGTTTTAGAAATCTAAGTGCCGGGTGGGCACTACTTTCGAACCATGGATTTATGCTTTCAAATTAATCTGCCCTGAGTTCAACCTGTTGTGCATGAGGAGATGTATTTACAAATAATTGAGTTGACTGAATGTTGTGATTGGATGTTGTATGAGCCGCGACGCCGTGCATATACAGAGGAGACTCTGCCCGTTTGCGGAGTAAATCTGTATATGTGGCGGGTCTGGGCACGCGCCTGGGAAGAAAGATTTCAAAAAAAAAAAAGGGAGCTTGGTTAAACCCCGGGGCGTGACAGATTAAGATGGTATCAGAGAGAGGTTCAGTGTCCAAATCACGACAGTCAGTACCCGACATCCACAGAGACACCACACTTAACTACAAGGAAATGAAACGTGTAAGACATAATAGTATAGAAACGTGAGCGATCGAGGGGGGGGGGGGGGTACTAGGTACTTATCTCTCGATTGTGGTTGTTCATTGCTAGTGGAGTTTAGAGCTTTTTTTTTTTTTTGCGATATGTCTGTACAGACTACAATGGTTCGAACTAGATCATCGGTCGAGGATACAGGAGCAGATGCGACGGCATCGGTGGCCACTGAGAACCAACTCCTGCGGCAGCAATTGCGGGAGATGGCAGGGCAGCTGGCGACCCTGACGGACCACGTGCGCCAGCTGTCGCAACAGCAACAGGCCGCAACAGTGACAGTTGCCCAGGCCTCTCCGCCGGGGCCAACCGCGCCAGCCACGGGACCGCAGGCGACGGGGGTCGGGGCAGGCGTGGCCCCTCCACCAGCGACGGCAGCGGAGATGCCGCCAGCTCAGAATTTGATGCCAGCAGCAGCAGCTGCGACAACGACAACGGGAACGGCGCCGGGAATCACTGGCGGGAGTCCCCTGGGAGAGACAGTGGTGACACCCTCCCCCACCGTGGCCCCCGTTTCCGTGGGGGAGGGGTCGGTTCCGCTGGCTGAGCGGGATCGAGTGCGGGCCAACCTGAGAGACTTCAAGAAATACGACCCGCCCACGTTCGAAGGGGACACGACTGATCCGTGGGTCGTCGAGAAATGGGTGGGGTCGATGGAAAAAACTTTTCGAAGACCTACTCATGGAGGATGATGAGCGGGTTCCCCTAGCGGTCCACTGCTTGGAGGGGAACGCCCGTTTGTGGTGGAAGACGGTGCGTCCAGACCCCTCCAGGGGCACCGCGCTTCCATCGTGGACTAAGTTCAAAAAGGAGTTGTTCGGAGCCTTCTTCTCCAACAGTGTTAAACGACAAATGGAAGACGACCTAAATCACATTCAACAAGGGGACAATACGGTAATGGAGTACCAACGCAAGTTCGCAAGGCTGGCCAACTGCGTCCCATTTGTTATCAGGGACGAGTCCCACAAGGCACAACTCTTTGTGGATGGCTTACGAAGTGATATTTTCGAGGTGGTGCAAGCAGCGGACCTGCACACTTTTCAGGGGGTGGTCGACAGGGCCACAACGGTGGAGCGCGGGTTCGCTGTTACCCGCTCCAGAAGAGAGGGTTTGGCCCAGCGGGAAGACAGGAAGCGCCAGCAACACTTTTCTGGGGGAAGCTCCGCTAGCGGGAACCGACCTCCCAAGCGGTGGAGGCCACCTACGGGATCACGGAGCGCACCTGCGGGAGGACCGAGACAAGAGGACAGACCGTGCGTCATTTGCGGAGGGACGCACCGAGTGTTGAACTGCCCCCAAAAGGGGGACCACTGCTTCCGTTGCGGCAAGCAGGGGCACTATCGCCGCAACTGCCCCTTAATCCTGGGAACAGCGTCCTCAGCGGCTTCAGCACCTTCGCCACAACTTTCTGGGCGAGACAAGGCTCCTATGGGGTCAACCTCTAGACTCCCTGCACCTCGGAGAGAGGGGGGAGGACGACCTCAGACGGGCGGGAGAATCTACTCGATGACCCACCATGAGACGGATCCGGCGGCGGATGCTCTAGCAGGTATTACTTCTGTTTCCAATTCCCGTGCTAGAACCTTGTTTGATACCGGAGCAACACATTCTTTCGTGTCTCGTGATTTCGTGTCTGTGCATGGTCTTGGGGAGCTACCTCTCCAAAGTCGTTTGACGGTCCTTACGGCGGGTGGACCTGTGGAGGCGTATAGCCTTGCGCCCGCCTGCTCGATTAAGCTGGGGCGACAATCCTGCCCATGGGATTTGGTGGTAATTCCCCTGAAGGAGTACGATGTAGTGCTAGGCATGGACTGGCTTGCAGGGTACCAAGCGCTTATCGATTGTGATAAGCGGCAGGTACGACTACAAGTACCGGGTTTTCCTGAAAACGTATACCTGGCGTGCAAGAGCACCACCTTTCCAGCGGTCATCTCTGCAGCACGGGCCAGAAGATGGTAGAGGGTGGGTGTGTGGCCTACTTGGCGTCGGTGGATCTGGTCACCCGACCCTCGACGACGCTTTCTGACATTCCGGTGGCGAGGGATTTCCCCGAAGTTTTCCCGACAGAATTGCCCGGGATGCCCCCAGAGCGTGAGGTGGTTTTCCCTATTGAACTCGTACCGGGTACACAGCCGATCACGAAGGCGCCTTACCGAATGGCCTTCGCAGAGTTGAAAGAGCTAAAGGCGCAACTTGAAGACCTCTTGGACAAGGGTTTATCAGGCCAAGTGTGTCGCCCTGGGGCGCCCCGGTACTCTTTGTGCGGAAGAAAGACGGGAGCCTGCGACTTTGCATTGACTACAGAGGAATAAACAAGGTTACGGTGAAGAACAAGTACCCCCTGCCCAGAATCGACGACCTCTTCGACCAGCTACGGGGAGCGACGGTTTTCTCAAAAATTGACCTGCAATCAGGCTACCACCAACTCCGAGTACGGAATGAAGACATCCCGAAGACCGCCTTCCGAACCCGGTATGGCCACTACGAATTTACCGTTATGCCGTTCGGGCTTACGAACGCCCCCGCGGTGTCATGGATATGATGAACCGGATTTTCAGGCCTTTCATAGATCGGTTTGTAGTGGTCTTCATCGACGACATTTTGATCTATTCAGACACCGACGAGGAGCACGAAGACCACTTGCGAACCATCCTCCAGACTCTCAGGGATCAGAAGCTTTTTGCCAAACTTAAGAAATGTGAATTCTGGCTTCGCGAAGTGGGTTTTCTAGGACACGTGATCTCGGCAGAAGGAATCGCCGTGGACCCCAAGAAGGTGGAGGCAGTGATGGACTGGCAGCCGCCGACTTCAGTGACGGAGATCCGCAGCTTCCTGGGCCTGGCCGGATATTACAGACGCTTCGTCGAGGGATTTTCGAAGATTGCGGCCCCTTTAAACCGACTGACAAAGAAGGGAGAGAAATTTGTTTGGACGGCTAAGTGCCAGGAGAGCTTCGAAGAACTCAAAATGAGGTTAACGAGGGCACCAATTCTTGTGCTACCGACGCCCGGAGAGGATTATGAAGTGTACTGTGATGCATCGAGGATCGGCCTCGGGGGTGTTTTGATGCAACAAGGGAAAGTAATAGCCTATGCTTCCCGGCAGCTGAAAGATCACGAAAAGAACTACCCGATACATGATTTGGGAGCTAGCCGCGGTGGTCTTCGTTTTAAAGTTATGGAGACATTACCTCTTTGGTGTCCACTGTAATGTCTTCTCGGATCACCAAAGTCTTAAATACCTGTTCACTCAAAAGGAATTAAATTTGCGGCAGAGACGGTGGTTGGAGTTGTTGAAGGATTACGATCTAACAATTCAATACCACCCCGGGAAGGCAAATGTGGTGGCAGACGCCCTGAGCCGAAAGGAGCAACTGGAGGGGATGCCTGTGAGCACGCTAACGGAGCAGAGCGGTTTGATCGCGGAGTTTGCACGACTGAAGTTGGAAGTGGTGCCAGCGGGCGTGGTCGCACAACTGTTAACCTTGTCAGTCAAGCCGACGCTGTTCGAGAAGATCCGGGAGGGACAACAGACTGACTCTCACTTACAACTCGTGCGAAACAAGATCCCCCTGAACCAAGAGAACGACTTTTCGGTGGAAGGCGATGGCACCCTACGGTTCCGCGGGCGGATTTGCGTGCCGGATTCATCGGAATTGAAGGAGGAAATTTTGGCAGAGGCACACCGCGCCCCTTATACGGCGCACCCAGGAGGCACGAAGATGTACAGGGACCTCAAACAGACCTTCTGGTGGCCTAGACTGAAGGGGGATGTGACGCGTCACGTAGCTCATTGCCTAGTATGTCAACAAATTAAGGCTGAGCACCAGCGACCAGCAGGAAGGTTACAGCCCTTGCCGGTACCAGAGTGGAAGTGGGACAGAATCACCATGGATTTTGTCACGGGGTTCCCACGTTCGCAGCAGGGGCATGACACGATCTGGGTTATCGTGGACCGGTTAACCAAGTCGGCACATTTCCTGCCCATTCACACAACATGGACCCGTGAACGGTTGGCTCAAGTCTACATCAGTGAGATCGTAAGATTACATGGAGTACCGGCATCGATCACCTCGGATAGGGACACGCGTTTTGTTTCGAAGTTCTGGCAGAATCTACAGCAGGCTCTGGGGACCAAACTACAGTTCAGCACGGCCTTCCACCCCCAGACGGACGGACAGTCGGAGCGAGTGATTCAGACTCTCGAAGACATGCTCCGCGCCTGTGTGCTAGACTGGGGAGTCGGTTGGTCACGCTACCTACCCCTCGTGGAATTCGCCTACAACAACAGCTACCAGGCTAGCATTCAAATGGCGCCCTACGAGGCCTTATACGGAAGGCGTTGCCGATCCCCGATCTGTTGGGACGACTTAGGGGAACGGAAGTTCTTGGGACCCGACCTTGTGGAAGAAACTGAAGAAAAAGTACGCCTCATCAGACAGCGCATACTGACTGCCCAGAGTCGACAAAAGAGCTACGCAGATCAGAGGCGCCGCGACCTGGAATTTCAAGTGGGGGAACACGTGCTGCTACGAGTCTCACCATCCAAGGGAATCAAGCGTTTCGGGCTGAGGGGAAAACTGAGTCCACGGTACGTAGGGCCTTTCGAGATCCTGGAGCGCATTGGCCCGGTGGCTTACCGCCTTGCCCTACCACCAAACCTCAACCGAGTTCATGACGTGTTCCACGTTTCGATGCTTCGAAAGTACCTGTCCGAACCCAGCGCATGTTTTGGACGTCTCTACCCTCGAACTCAAAGAAGACCTAAGCTTCGAAGAAATCCCTGTGCGAATCCTGGCAAGGGAAAGTAAGACGCTGCGAAACCGAGTCATCCCCTATGTGAAGGTACTCTGGAACAACCATGAAGAGCGAGAGGCGACGTGGGAACTGGAGTCGAAAATGAGAGAGTGCTACCCCTTTCTGTTCACCACGACCCAGTTTTGAGTTTCGGGGACGAAACTCGGTTTATGAGGTGAGTGGTGTAGTAACTGCGGGTTTAACTGTCTTGTTGCCCTTCTCGCGTCCTGATTGAACCGTTTCCGACTAAGGGGATTCGGGGTGTAACTTTTATTTCTTTGTTTCTGGGCAGGCCGTCGGGGCTCGCGGGTATTTTTAGACAATAAAGCTCGCGAATTGGAATCCGGTGGCGCGATCGGATCTGTTTTTCGACCCCAGAATCTCCCGGAATAAATTTTCAAGTGGTTTAGCCGTTCAGGCGTTTAGCACGTCTTTCGAGGTAAACCAGACCCGGGTTCGTTTTCTGACTTTCGGGACTTAGGTTTAATTTCCTTTTAAGTCCGGGTGACCGACTGGTTTAAATTTGTGTGGGATGACTTAGGGTTTTCCACTCTCCTTATCCCGTACGAGTTCCTCTTTTTGAATGAGGAGATGTATTTCCAATAATTGATTGACTGAATGTTGTGATTGGATGTTGTTGAGCGCGACGCCGTGCATAACAGAGAGGACGTCTCCCCCGTTTGCGGAGTAAATCTGTATATGTGGCGGGTCTGGGCAAGCGCCTGGGAAGAAAGTTTCAAAAAAAAAAAAGGGAGCTTGGTTTTTTAACCCGGGGCGGGACACCGGGATGACCGGTCTCCCTGGCTGCGTTACCAGGAGAGTGCTTCCCTGGCCGATGATACCGCGGAAGCTCGCACCCCGGCCGGGCCGGGTGGCTGCGGGGAATGCATGGCGGGGGTCATTTTCATAGTGTGCTAGATGTCATTTAGTACAGCATTGCATTGAGGCATATAGTGATAGATTACTTACAGCTTTCTTCCAGTATTATTATCTATCTATCTATCTGTCTTTGTCTCCAGTGGACTTGGTGGGTTACCGAGGATAGGGCATCGGTACCCACTGAGATCTGGCTTTTCTGTTGATCTCACACCCGCGTGGGACAGGTGTCTGAGGCGGACTTTCCTGGACCGGCACGTGCGGAGTCTTCAGACCGTGGCAAGGGCTTGGCCGACTAGTGCCACGGGTCTGTCGATAGTCACAGGTAGAGAGCTACTCGGGTATTTTTGGTTCCCACTTTTGTATATGTTAGTGGTGGTGTACCCCTTTTTGGGAGGTAGCGATGTGGACCTGGACTATGTACTTAGTGACTCTTTTATGCAGTTTACTTTTTAGTGTTGCATATCTTTGCTGCTGGATACTTGTATGGCTAGATCCTTTTTGCAGGTTAGACGCTTCGCGTCTGTGCGCAGTTTCCGCACAGACGGCGGGTCTGTTGGGCGATTACCGGGGTCGCAGGCTCGACCCCACCGGGCGTGACACTTGCCTGTATAAATCAATCTCAACAACCGGTACACAACCCGGTATAGAGCTCAAATCTCACGCCGGTACAACAACCCAGTATATAGTCAATCTCAACGCCGGTAAAACAACCCGGTCCAAGTACACTCTCAATGCTGGTATGTCACGCCCCGGGGTTTAAATGCGCGGAAGGGTAGCCACGATGCTCCCAAAATTTTAATATATTTTTTTTTTTGTTGTTTCCTCTTTCCCGGCGCGTGCCAGACCCGCCGCATATACAAATCACTCTGCAAACGGGCAGAGTCTCCTTTGTATATGCACGGCGTCCTGACTACAAAGTTCACGTAAACTGCCTTTAACCATTTTCAACTACATACGATTGCACCAATACATTACAACCATTTTCAACTACATACAACCAATTTCCACAAGTAGTAAAGAGGCCGACTATTTTGAAAGGATAAAACCGCAGGGTTTTGAAAGCGGTGTCCACCCGACACCAAAACTTGATAAAACTATTTTCGCAATCTCAAATCCACAGAGTTTGTAAAAGCGGCGCCCCACACGGCACCCGTATTTTTAAACGGTTTTTCGCAACATTTTCATGTTCTGGTTTGTAGTTTGAAAGCGGCCAAGTAAAAACAGTAAGAACAAACACCCAACCAAAAGAGATATAAAAACAGTCCAACATCACCGTCGACCCCACGAGGGTATCGAGATCCACACAACAAGCTACCAGAAGTAATGAAATGAACAAGGAAGAGTAAGTCAAAGTCTGCAGCCTCATCGAGCTAGAAGATCACTCGCACGGCCTCACCAACGCCCTAGCAACGCCCCTGGACGCACCTGTCACGGCGTGGGAAGTCAGTGACCAGAAGTAAAAACATAAAGCGATAAGGGCTAAAATAAGGCAAACCACTGTAAAACCAGAGCAACCGCCCTCTCCGACGTGCAACCAACAGTGAAAACCCTTCCCCGTAATAATCCAAACCCGGGCACCTGCTCCGGCAACCACACCCGCCACCACTACCTCGGCAAATCGCAACGCACTTTGCACCTGCGGCACCACCTCGAGCACCTGCCTGGGCACCGCTCACACCCCCCCACCCATGAGGGCCCCATTACGTCACCCACCACGTGGGGTACATAGGTCAACGTACCACTTTTCCGGAAAAAGCACACCCTCGGGTGGCCAAACCGATGGTGTGCGTGTAGCAATCTCGAGCCTCAAAGAGCACCAACCTCGGCAACCAGACCGAGCACCTGCCTCGGCAATCAAATATCCATACAATAGCTTTAACAGGGTTAGCAAATGTAACATGCAATTACTAAAAATTACACACCTTTCCCCATAACTCCGGAAACTAAGACAATGGAAAGTCCCCACAACATGAGGTATCACAGAGAGCCTGCGACCCACAGTCGCCATAACTATAAAGATAATAAAACACAAGCTTTTACCGAAGTTAACAATATTCCAACATGTCGAAATTACTCTTACCAATTACCCTCATTCTAAATCCTGGACTGTCGAAGAGGAACCCACCTTCCAAATTCCGAATGGTCGCACCGATCACCGTCCCCAACGCTAGTATGCCCCGAACAACCCTACCGTTGTTCGGGGAGCGAACTGCCGGTCCGATCTCCCACCGCGACATTCGTTAATCCGGAGGTCCACGTCACCACCATACCCTTAACAAGATAAAATAACAATAACGAAATGCGCATAAGGAGGTTCCGAGGGTGTACCCATCTCAAACACGAAGAAGAAAGAAGATGTGCGGAAAACTCCAGCAAAACGCTCCCACTTGTGCCGAAAAAGCTACAGTAAGAATTGTTGTTAAAAACATCGTCTGTGGTCAAAAACACTCAAAAACGGGGCGAAACGGGCCAAAAACGGAGTTCTGGACTCTTAGGCTGAAGGCTGGTGCACGGGTCCAGGCGTGGACCGGTTCACAACGAAGAGGAGGCGGCGGCGCAGACGGGCTCACCCCGGGAGCGTGCACCAGGCGGAATGGGCGGGCCGGTGCACGGCCAGAGCGGCGCACCGGGCTCACAAGTTCCGGTCGCGGCTCTGCAGCGCCGGGTGCACGCCCAGGCGTGGACCCGCCTGCAGGCGGGCTGGCACACGCGCCCGTGCGCCGGGTCGCGCCTTCGGGCTGCGGACACGTGCGCCGGGTGCACGCGCAGGCCCGGGGACTGCGCGGTGCAGGGGTGCCGCTGGCGCGCACGCGCCCGTGCGCCTGGTCCACGCCTTCGGGCCGCGGGACACATGCGCGGCGGGTGCACGCCGGTCCCGGTGGACCCGGTGAGGGCAACCGTATGGGATGAATAGTACGTCTCAGTTTTCGCCCTTCGCGGCTCATTGCGGCACCCGCGCCACGCGACTGCGGCGGACCCCGAGAACTCGAAACGGCTGGGCAGCAGCCTCCCGTTTGACAACAGCGTGCGGCGGATTCCCGTTACCACAACACCCACAACGCGCGCGACACGCGAACAACCGACACACCAAACCCTCGACCCCACAGAAATTGCAAAAAGAAAAACAACAAGAGGGGTTTCCCCCGATCGATCATCGTGATCCTGCGAGGAAGGAGAAGGTGGATCGTCCCCTTCGTCTCCAGCGTAAACTCCCCGAGAGATGGATTCACCCCTTTTTCTTCCTTCTCCTTTTTCGCTCGCTCCCCGGATTCGGATTAAAAATTGAACTCTCCCTCTCCGTTCAAGTTCTCCAAAAGAAAAGAAAAAGGGGTTACTTACTAAAAGGGTGCTATTTATATGAAATACCTCCATTCAACCCTAGGTCAAGACCCGACTCAGATTTTCTCGAAAATCGTGCAAATTGCCATGCACGAATCTCGGTGCACTTTACAGTCACCGGGAGCTTCAACCCCAATTCCGAGAGATCCGTAAGTCCGATTTCAGATCCGTCACACCGCCGTTCATCATTTTGCGAGCTCTTACCACCTAAAACTACCCGCAAACCCCGACAGTCAGCACAGAAATTCTCGAACTTCAACCCTCCCTAACAACTGAAAAGATTCACTTAGGACCCAAAACGAAAACCGACGAAGGTCGAGGTAATACAAAATAATAAAAATAACCCAATGACATAAATAAGATGAAAAGTCCGATCATAGAAGGATCCGTCCGATCACCTCCAAAAGCGTGCCGGCCACTTAGCACTGATTCTGATGCACCACTCAAAGGCAAACGCTTTGACCCCCATTCGGGAGATCCGTAATTCAGAATCCGAATCCGATCGCTTGCCGTTCTCCGTTTTCCGAGCTCAAACGCAGAAAAATACCCGCGGTCCAGGCGAACCATTGTAGAAAAAACACAGTGACAAGCTTCCCTAACAACTACGTCATAAAAAGAAGGTATTAAAAGCATTGGAACGCCAGGTCACTACATGGTAAAACAATCCGGTCTCGCCTACTCCGGAGTGGCATCGAGGGGAGCGACCGCTCGAGTCAATAAGTAACCCATATCAAGTATCTCTGTAAAGTATCTCTATCAAGTATCTCAGTCAAGCAGGCAAAAGTCGACACTATGCTCAAAGTGGAGACTCACTCAATCCCACAATGCAAACCCAGCCCCAACTGATGCATAACACTAATCGGTCCAACCGCCCACAGTTCGCGGTTGCCGGAACAATATCCGAGTCGATAATCTGGTGCTAACCCACCCGACTCAACAACATAGCTATACTATCCCATCCTGCTCCTCTAAACCGAGGCAATAAATAGCATAAGCGACAAGAAAAGGGGTTTTCTCCTAAGTTTGATTCCAACATGAATAGCCATAGCATGAATAAAGAGATATGGCCTATTTATATGTCTAGATATCAAGGAATAGTTCTCACACCACATGATCAATATGGTTCTCAACAATAAACTTAAATATAAGCATGATTAAACCCATATAGATAGTAAGTATCACACAATGTTTGCACTTCTGGTTGAGTCGACTTGTAGCCGCAATTTCGTGTGCTACCACACCACCTGTTTGCTTGCTGATCCGAATCCGATCAATATGATTTTTGGCGAGCACCACTCCTCACGTTCTCAGCTTTCAAACAAACTTGAAATCGCCTCAAAACTCCTGTCGGATAGAAAGTTAGTAATGAAAACATTACTAGTTGCGCAGAATTTCAGCAACTCGAACGGATAGTGAAGGAACTCAAATCTGCTATGTATGTCTCATGAATCTCTAATACACAGCCCAAACTATATTTCTCAGTTCCCAATTAACATCGAAATGCCAATAGGTTTACAAAAAGCCAAACTTAACTTTTCAAATAAGCTCATCCCACAATTGCATCAATGCTATCCAAATTCCAACATAATCCTAAGCTGAAATTCAACTTATTATACATCCCATTTAAACATAATTACTGTTAAACCCAAAAGAGAAATTATTCATGCTTCTGAGATTACAATTATCACCATTTGAGTTAACTCCCACAACCAATATTAACCACGAAATTATAGCCAACCCTCAATTTACTACATAAGCCATTCCAACTTACATGCAGATGTTTCAGCAACAATGTACTGCAAAGAGGACTAAATAGGATATTCAATTCTTGTCCAAATTTCGAGAGTAAGATATCAATTTATTCCTCTTGAAGTCTAGAATATTTTCCACTTAAATTGCATTATTCATCAAAGGAGCAAGGAGGAAAACCTACAATACCACATGTTGTCCCAACTGCAATCTGAACAAAGGGCTTCAAAGATGATGCATTTTACCTGGTTTGTAGCAAGATTTAGCCCTCCTCTCAACATGAAAAATGTAGGTCTCTTAGTTCTGGTGAATTCCCCACAAAAATGAGCCCAAAACTCTACTCCTTCAGTCCTAGGGAGCAAAAACACTATGCATGACTCAAAACTAGGTCTAAAATCTCAGCTGTACACAAGAGTCCCAGAAATGGTTTAA